>JANHGN010020343.1:0-42484 GCA_024605025.1 Megaceryle maxima | reverse complement strand
GGTGGAGCACTGGAACAGGTTGCCCAGGGAGGTGGTTGAGGCCCCATCCCTGGAGACATTCAAGGTGGAGCTTGACAAAGCTCTGAGCAACCTACTCTAGTTGAGGATGTCCCTGCTTTCAGCAAGGGGGTTGTACTAGATGACCTCTAGAGGTCCCTTCCAACCCAGACATTTCTATGTTTCTATCAGAGACAAAGCATTATGGACTGACCACAACACTCATTCCCTGTCCTCCCTGCACTGCTTTTTGGGGGTAGGAGGTAGAAAAGTCAGGAGCAAAGCTGTGACCAGGAAGAAGGGAGTGGTGGGGGAAAGGTGCTAGTTTTGTTCCTATTTCTCATTACCCTCGTCTAATTTCATGGGCAGTAAATTCAAATAATTTCCTCAAGTCAAGTCTGTTTTGCAAATGACAGGAAATCATGAATGATCTCCCTGTCCTTATCTTGACTCACAAAATTTTTCATCCTATTTTCTTCCTCTGTGCCATTGAGGAGGGGCAGTGATAGACCAGCCTAGTGGGCACCCAGCAGCCAGCCAAGGTTAACCCACCACAAAATGGCCTCAGTGCCTTTAAAAGAGTCACTTCGTATAAAATAATGAATCAAACAAACAAACTACCAGTAGCTCCATTTCCCAGTCAAATATCAGAAAAAGGTATATATTCAGCATAACAATTCACTATAAAGATCACTCACAAGAGCAATCAAGTGAATTCATCTGTGGAGAAAATTGACAAGTCTCTGTAGCAAAAAGTCACTGAACAAAAAAGACTGAAACATATCAATTGCTCACAGTGCAAGCACTGGAAACTTCCTCTCAAAATTTCCCAGTGATATGCATACCTCTTTTTAAAAGTTCCAGCTTAGATGTCCATATTTATCATAAGTACAAATAAGAAAATGTGTTTGCATTCAAAGTGCATGGGAAATATAACTTAGACCAATTTTAGGAACTTACAGAAAGTCAAACAGAACTAAAACTCAGATTTTGACCTTTAATTCTATCTGAAGTTTTAATCTAAGGTGGAGTTAATACCTGAAATTCAGGTTATGGCTAGAATCTAAAATTGCTGATGGCTAAAATAGAAGTAATTCAGGTGCATTTATTGCAATAGGCACAACCTCTCACACATCCCTATGAGTAGACTGCATTTTCCAAGTGTAAACCATTGTTTCTATAGTCATAGAAATAGCAGTAAAATATTTAGTGAAATAAAATCTACCATAATTGAGAAAATTGACTTGTCCTTTCATAATGAAAGTGCAGTTATAGTAAAACTGCAAGATGGGAGGACAAGTAATTTATCCCTCTGCAATTGCATTGCTTCTTTTTTTTGCCACCTCTTGTATTACACTATTCTTCTCCAATGCTTAAGCTAAAGCACATGCACATACCTCCTAACTTCAAATTCTCTCATTCAGTAATTCATTCTATTCCCTCACTGCTGTATCTGCTAACTTCCCATCTTAGAAATAGCTGGATTCCTTTCCAAACTCTTACTCTTTTTTAACTATGTCACAATGTTCATGAACAATATGGAAGAATAGCTAACACTAGGAAGAAAATAAATGTTTTCTGAACAGAATTGCAATATTTTTACATCTTCTAGTTTCATACACCATAAAAGTACATTAACTGCTATTGATAAATACAGTACCAGCTTTTTTAACCTACATGGATTAAAACCAGGATTATGATTAAAATATATAGTTAAGAGTGAACTTAAGGATACTCCTCTTTTCTAGACTGTAACACCCGCAGTACATCTTCACCATAGGCTTAGAAAAAGCCAAGTTTGAGAGATCTGCTTGTAAAGAGCTGCAGTGTAGGCCTGACCAAAACAGACTTCATGGAATGATTGAGTTCATGATAAAGCACCCAGCCCGCTTGAGATATATAGTGTTAACATGAATAAATGTGGATGGCAACTGGGTTTAGCCTTGACAGCAGTCTTAAGAAATGTTCCACTAAGTTTTGACATGGTTAACAAAATAACACATTTATTGTAAATTGAATATAAACACAGCTTTTTGTTGAATTTGTTTTGCTTATTTTTGACTTGGCTTTAAAAGCACAAAACCTCAGAAATTAGAAGATGAAGATTTTCCAGGAGGAAAATAGCAACATCATGACATAAGGAAGGAGGAAGGGAAGAATGGAATGTAAGAAAACAAAAAAAAACAAAACAAAAACCAAACCAAACCAAAATGACAAAACCAAACAAAAAACCAAAACAAACCAAAACCAACCAAACAATAAACAATACTATCTTAATATAGAGTGATTAAATGAGAGCCATATTTAATCTCAATTCAGTAACAGTTGCAAGCTATTCCTTCAGTAAACTTCTTCAGACTTGCAGAAAAAGTCATGTGAGAAGTTTCCCAGATATTTTCAAGTATTTCAGCAGTTTCTGAGAATAAGTAAAGGACTACAACAGTTGGAAATGGACATAATAAATTTTCAGTAGGTTCTACCATTGTGACAAAATTCAGATTATAGATTTCCTAACAAATATATGATGTCCACAAAAAAACTGTCACAAAAATAATAATTTAAAAAAACACAAACCCAAAACCAAAGCCTAACTATCTCCTAACCCTCAGGCATAAATCATGCTTAATTTCAAAATTCTTTCAAAATGCAGCAGATAAAAGGATACAAATGTGAGCACTGGAATACATTTCAAATCTGTTATTTTTAGAGACTATACTTATGAATATGAAATACGAATAATATATTTATGCAGGTAGTAATAATTTTATGCTTGAAATACACTGAATGTTAAATCTAGAATGTAATGGTGATAAACAAATATTAATGTGCAATCATGTAAAATTTTTTCTAAAATTCCTGTGAAATTAACAGAACCAGGATCTATTTTTCTTAGGATCCATCTAAATTTGACAATGAGCTTATATACTTAATTTCTCATTAAAATTTTGGAAAGCAGCTTGATTTTTTTTAAAGGAATTATTTTGCTTATTTTCTTAATTAATGCATGGTGGTGAATGATATGTGGTATGAATATGGCTAAGATCTGTCAGAAGGGCTGTCATTCCAGTAGTGACATTTTCCACAGTTTTTCTGTCACTGTGAATTAGAAAAAAATCAGCAAGTATGATTCATAAGACTTAGCCCTAATTCAGATTTCACTGATATCTTAGCCTGTTGTTAAATATAAACTGATCATTTTGTTGCCCATTCTTTTGAAGGGCAAAATCAAGAGTTATAAATGCTGTTCTCTTATCCCACATGCTATTTAAGCAAATTACATAAACTAAGTTTTAATGTAGCCCAGCATTTTTGCCATTACTACTAAAAACCCCACAGGATTTGTATAGAATTGACAATGAGTATCTCAGCATTATTTGGCTTTCTCTTGCCTAAAAACATTTTACCATGCTTACTCTCTGATAACAATTGCCTAGCAATTACTGCCTAATGGGTCTGGTTTAGTTCTCTGAATACTAAGTATGCAAAAAAAGCCCTAACTAACCAGGGTATTCACTGTCTAACAAACAACAGCCCTATACATAGAGTGAAGTTGAAGAAATAGTGCAACTTTCAAACTTTACCTAGTAAAAAATGAAAAGGAAGCAAGTGAAGATAAAAAAAAATTATCTTGGTAGCCATGATGGAAACGGTCTTCTTACTTCATTAACAATGAGGCAAAATTATTTTGTACAACTAAAGCAGAGGGATAAAGCAAACTAAGATTATCAAACACAATACAGAGAATTTGCAGTCTTTTTAGGTATCAATTAAGAATGAAAGAATTAAATTCACCATTTGTATACTGGAAAAATATCTAGTGCATTTCTAGCACGATAATTTATGAACACCTATAATGAAGAACCGCCACATAATTTTACTCCACGCATCAAAAAGATAATTTGTAGATTTATAAACTACAAATCTTTGTATGTCTTTCTTTTTATTTGGTTATTTTGTTTTTTTATTTTCTTTTGTTTTTTTTTTTTTTTTTTTTTTCCTATGATATACACCTTAGTATCAGAATAACAGCTTTCTTTCATTATTTCATTAAACTCACCGTCTTCTCTGGCCATGTTTGAGGTATTTACTCATGCTCTGCTGCCAACAAGGCTCAGGGATGAAAAGCATGTTTGATTAACTGAATGAGGCAAGAGACCAACTGCAATGCAGTACAAAGCTAAGGAGGTGGACGATTGCCTTGGACAATATTTCTTTCATCTGCATTGTACTGATACCAAACTTATTTCTGAAGCCAGTTAGGGGAGAAAATTAGTTAGATTTAACCCTGGAATACAACGCATGTAGACATAGGAGGAATATCCATTTATACTAGAGTTAAAAGTTCCTTTCAGGGTCTTCCATCTAGTGCATTGTCCCTTAGAAAAATCACAATTTCTGAGCTATTATGTTGCCAATCATGCACAGAAGAAGGTCTGAAATACAAGATCAGTAAGTCCTCATGGGTCTCACAGCTGCCATATAAAATATTGTGAATATTGCCATGTTATAATGAACATCATTTCATTATTTGTTGTAGTCATTATAAAGAACTCTTAACAGCTAATCTTCATTATACATCAATAGCACTTTTGACTTCAAGGCAAACATGTGAAGTGATGCCAGTAAGGCAATGTTAGCATGAATCAGAACTTGGTGTATGCTTATATATTTTTATCGGTCAGGGTCTAGAAGAGTTTTTGTACTATGCTAATATGCTATTTTGTCGCATATACAGATAAAAAATTTAACATAAAATACCTTTTTAAAAACCTGTTGTTTGAATTACTGCAGGCATGACCTCTGGCTAGATGGGGTTTATTTTGTTTTCATTAGAACTGGAATTTATACACATGGAATATCTTATCTGTTAAGTCTTTTGAAAGAAAGGAAAACATGCCTAACAACTGCACCTCCCAGAACAAGAGGGATATGCAGCTACTACTTTCAAGTGTCCCCCAGAGGAACACTGAGATGATTAAGGGACTGACCATCTCCTAGATAAGGAAAGGTTGAGAGAGCCGGACTTCCTTATCCTAGAGAAGAAAATGCACAGTGGGGTTTTAATGTGTATATACATCTGAGGGGAGGATGTCAAGAAGATGGAACAAAATTATTTCCATTGGTGCCCAGTGATAGGACCAGTGGCAATGCACCTGGTCAAAAAGCAAAACAAAGGAAATTCTGTCTGAACATCATGAAACAGTTCTACACTGTAAGGATGACAGCCCTAGAACTAGTTGCCCTGAGATGTCACCATCTTTTGAGATATTCAAAGACTGTTTGGGCAACTGTCTTTAGGTGGCCCTGTCTGAGCAGGGGATTTCATTTAGATGATCTTCAAAGGTCCGTTCCAAACTCAACCATTCTGTAACTCTGTGAACCACACTGACAATCAGAGATAAAGCATTTGTTTATATCTGATTTTTTTTTTCACTCAGCTTTAAATTTAAAGTTCCTTAAAAGCAGAAACCGGAATTTTGTAATTAAAATAATACTGAGTAATAACATTTTTGAATACTCCAGTGAAAAATTCTTTTGGTCAAAACAAAGTTCTGATGTTTTGAAGATAACACTGCATCGCCATGTTATGAACTGGCAGAGAGGGAGGATGAAAGCAGCAGTGAGACACTTAATATCTCCATCTGAAAGTAATACTTAACACTCTTCCGTCATTAATATTTTAAACCTGTAGTCACCTGTGATTTGCCAACCTATACATACATACAAGTTTGTGAGCTTAAAGTTTCGCTTCTACCATTGGCATAATTTATAAAATCTTATCTGGCTTTTTTGTTTTGTAGACATGACCTTGCTGCATTTAAGGAAGGAAACCATTTTATGCAAGATATACCCATAATACCCTTAAATTCATTCTATACAACTTCTCAGTCGTGGTTTTCAAGCCATTTAGAGCACTTGTTCAAAACAAGAGCTGTGTTCAATTTCCTCAAACACTATGATACTACATTCTATCTACTACCGTATACAGAACTTTCTCTCAGAAGTTCTAGATGTGCACAGATTTCATTTTGCTCACTAACAGTTTTTGATTAAAGAAATAAAAATATGAAGCTTCTTTGGGCCAGAGAAATGGATCTTAACTATTGCTTTTGAACTTCTTGCCCATCTGTGGGACAGAGACTGCATCATCTTTCAGGTACTCTTGACACATTTTTGATGATCTATAAATTGGATAAATTGGATTTGCAGTCTTTGGAACAAGGATAAAAGAACCAACCAACCCTCCCTCCCCCATGACACACATCTGCTGTCTTCATTATGGGTATCCCTTGATTTTCTTTTTTCTTCTTCCAAAGTGGAACATAAGGATGACTTCCACACAGAATTTTGTCAGATTAGAGGGAGAAATTCACCAAAGTAGCTAAATTGCTTCTGAAGTGTAATCAGGCTTTCACTGAATCCTCTGCTAAATTCAGGTGTAAAGGGATAGGCCTTCTAGGCCTCTCTGATGAATTAATGGTGTGAGGTGCAGATGGCAATATAAAACAGAAATTAGGAGGTAGAATATATCCTTGTACAAGCAAACACAGATGTTGATAAACCTTTATAAAACATTCATGAGCTGTACAGCTAACTTTTGTTTTACTACATCTAAACAGGTCCATTATGCTCAGTTCTGATAAAATGACACACCTGAAAATAGAATACAGCCATTGCTGCCAGGTGCCTAGCTCCTGAATTTAAAGACAACTAGTATTGTAACTCAACTTTTATTGCTCTACTTTGACTTATTTGGCATTATCAGAACTCCTAGTACTTTTTGTCTAAATTATAGGAATAAACTATATGGGATTCTAATATCATGGTTGAAACAATAAAACAGAATACACAACATTAGAACAGTCCTTCATGATGTGAAAATGAATTAATGAACTTAAGTGGTTTCTCACATAGTCCATGGCCAAACATGATATAAACAGTCTTATACACTAAACAACTCCACTGATTATAACACAGTATCAGTGGACCTATGACATTGCTTCATAACACTGGTTAGCTGCTTCTGGGAATTCTTTTAGAGAATCACATAAAAATGTACCAGCATCTACTTGGCATACAAAAAGTAAAACTCTCTTGGGAAAGCAATAGTTTTTAACATCTGTCCATACCCATCTAATATCAGCCATTTCTTAGAAATGTCACAATGCATCAAGTACAGCAGCTGGTCTGTAGAGATAAATCATATTGGTGAAAATTGTCACAGTCTATATGTGCTTTTGTGTTGGTTATTTTATTGTGGGTTTTTTTTTTTTTTTTTCTAAAGTAAACACAGAATTTTAAATTTACCTTATTAGTATTGATAGCTGTGATGACCCACACACACTGAGCATTGCTGTCATACTGGAATGGAAAATTGGGTGATGTGAAAGTGCCACCAGGTCCCTGAAGATTGGATCCACAAGTCTTGACTGCAAAAAGAAAGTTTAGCTTTTAATTTATATACACAATACGTGTAGCAGATTCATAAACCAAGTTTTAAATTATATTAATCAAGATGTGAAGGATTAAAATACCTTTGACCAAAACCAGAACCACCTCCTACGAGGTAACAGAATATTCATGTTTAGTTTTTCTGACAAAGCAAAATAGACTTTCCCTTGTCCAAGTTTATAATCATTGCATTTGGAGTAAAGAGAGTAACTACAGTAGGAGAAACTGCTATTTATATTTTCAAAACACTTCAAGAAGTAACTTATGTCATTACCTTCACTAATATTTTGAAATACAAGAGTTTATATAGTAGAAGACATAGCACTTTTACCACTGTGCATTTTTTGTGCAAATATATCAGTGTATGGCATGTCAACATTTTTTCTGCTGTAACCACTACCCAACCCATTGAACCAATGACTGAAGCACTGAAAACTTTCAAGGAAAGTTTTAAAAGTCTTACACAAAATACTATTTTCTATTTTTAAAGACTACAAAGGGTATTTATTTACATATCAAAGTCTGTATGGCTATTTACAGTAGCATATCTTAGATAAAACCAGGTATCTTTATTTACTGCAGGTTGCATCTCACATCACAAGAAACACAAAGGACATAAAACATGTCCTTTCTGCTTGTGACTGACATTTTTAAAGCACTAAATTCACAGGCTGCTGAAGACAATAAAAGTTTTAGCGTTGGTTCCTTAATATTCAGATCTTTGCTGAATGCACTATCAGTTCACTTCTCCTGTATGAAGCAGTAGAACTGACAAGAAACCTCAGCTAAACATGAGCTTATTCTACTTATCCAGGGATTATTACGACACTGCCAATAAATTGCAGAATCTAAGGAATTATTGCTTCCTCTGTATTTTGACACACCATCTTGCTTAATTATCAATTGATAAAAAACAAAATCACACTAAGATATGTGAAATTACCACACAGCTGTGTTGCACTTTCATAAAGCATGTTTATTTGATCAATACTGAACACAGGAAGATTCAGCAGCCTCTAGAAAGAATGTCACTATTTCCACCCAACCTGCACTGCTTTTACCCCTCAGAGAAGCAATATTCTAGTGAAAAGTCCCTTCAAAACCACACTAGAAGCCTGAAAACAAGAAGAAAGGAGGGAGATGAGAGGAAGGCTCTTGATTTATGATCAGTAGATGAAACCATTGAGGTCATAAGTGAGAGTAATGCCGAGAACAGCTTTTTATCTATGTTTTTAGTATGAAACTATGCGACTCTTGTATCAGCTCTTGGTGGGAGACAGAAATCAGGAAACTGGTGGAAAGTTTTTGCCTTTCCAATACTCCAATTTGCTCTTCAGAAATTATTATGAGTTTTGCTATTACCTTCAGAGATTCACATAAATTTTATATTTGAGATTAGTAGGAAGAAAGAAAAACCATTATAAGTATGGCAAATAATGTAGCTATGCAAAGATGATACATACAGAGATGCAATTATGAAGCTTGCACAAAAAAACCCTGTAGGATAGCAACTCTGTAGTTTTAACTGATGAGTACTGGAAAACTCATATGACCAAAGGTGGTAAGGGAGAAATATTCCTTATGGAGTATGATTTCTTTTCTGACCTTTATAATATATTTTGAATAGCTGAAATTTAACCTCTTTCTCTCTATTTAATTTATTTAAAAGAAATAGAGAACCATGGTAGTGAATGGAGCTTTACATATCCACAGGAGACAAAAATCTGATGTATCAATCTAAAAACAAGAAGCATTTTTGAAATTAAAACGTCCCTGGTGTTAGTAAACAATTTTCCTTTCTGAAATACATATCCTTACCTCAGACACTTAAAATGTCTAACTTCCTGAAGTGTTGATTTCTTTACTTCCCTTGTAACTACAAAAGACTTTCTGAAAGATCTAAATTTATTCCACCAATGCATACATGTGTTTTCTAACCACCAGAGAAAATGTGAAAACCACAAAGTTAATACAAGCCTACCTTGAGAAATCATGAATGACAATTATGCATATGGAAGTATATCATACAAACTCTAAAGGTGAATAAAATTTATTTAAAATTATTAACTATGATCACTTATAAAAGTCAACAGAGAGAAAACACTGAAAAAGAAAATTTTCTTTCTGCAGTCCTTAATACTGAAGGTAGCATGAGTAACATTCAAATAAAGTTTGTTTGCTGTATAAATATGTATAAAACTTCATCAAAGAATCTACTATCATCACCAAACCTAGGAAACATATGAAAGAAGCAGTGCCTTATCCTAAGAACAAAGATAAACAAGGGACACCTTGAGCCTGGGGAAGCTGATTATAGATATGCAGTCTATTAAAAAACTGTAATCCCTGAGTGTGTGCAAAAGGCTCAGCTCTGTGTAAAAGAAGAAAGTTCAGCTTGTTAAGTTTCAAAGAAAATTTTCTGAATTAAAAGATAGTCAGAATTTGACTGGATTTTCAGAAAGCTATCAGCAAGGCCACTCACTGAGCTGAAGAGGTCTCTGCCATAATGGTGACCACTTGTCTCAAGAGTTAAAACTAGTGTTTCTGCAAAGCCCCTGAGATGTCTGACACTTCCACCCACACAGACCTGGAAAGGAAGGAGACTTCAGCACAGACAGTAGATTGCAATGAGTGCCAAGACCCTTCTGGTGAAAAGGTAAGTACCTGCAAAAGATGTGCACAGGTTAATGATCTGTTGCATTGGTGGCCAAGTTGCAGGAAACATTTAAATGATTGTGCAGTACTTGAGGGGCCGAGACAGAGATAGATAGGTGGTTTCAGAACCACACTCCTGATGCAAACACCACAGAGAATGCAGCACCTTGACCCCTGATGACCCAAAAAAGAAGGACTCTTCTCCAATCCCTACCCTCCAGCCTTACAACCAGAAACAGATAGGAAGTTTTAATAGCTGTAGACACCCACCAGCAAAGTCTTCATGGAGAAACCATGTGTGCAGCAGCACACGGGTATCGCAAAAGGATGCGACGAATGCTCACAAAATGGGTAACAAAATGTTGAGGGACACAGACATGTCCAATTGCGAGCCTGACAGGGAGTCATGAGGGGTGTGCTGTGCCCCAAGAGCTAAGAGGGTGTCACAACTTGTCAAAAGCACAGAGTACTGTATGTTGCTACTCTCTTATGTGGGCGCAAATGACTCTGCAAGCCTGGACAGAATCAGGGAAGACTACAGAGCCCTGAGAGTGCAAACAAAAAGTATTTCTGCCCAAGTTATTTTTTTGTCCATTTTACCAGTTACAGGAAAGAGAGCAGCCAGAAATAGACATGTAATACAAATCAATTCTGGCTTCATGGCTGGTGCCATCGTGAGGGTTTTGGGGTTTATGACAACAGGACAATTTTCAATTACTATAGCCTGCTAGGGAGGGATGAAATCCACCTGCCTAGAAGAGGCAAGGTAGTCTTTGGTAGCAGGCTGGCCAACATGGCAGCAGGCTTTAAACTGAAGGACTCAAGGTGTGGGGTCCAAAACAACAATGATAACACCATCCTATCCAGCTGGGGAAGAAGCCAGGCCAACCAGAGCAGTAACAAATGTTCCTTAGCTGCCTTCCAAGATGTGAACTTGAAGGCCAACCACTTCAGGGCTGTGTATACCAATGCATGCAGTCTGGGGTACAAATAGGAGGAATTGGAGCTCTAGGCCCAGTCAGAATGTTATGATAACACAGGAATAGCTGAAACATGGTGGGACAACTCACACGACTGGAGGGTCACAAGAGATGGCTAGAGGTTGTTTTGTAATGACAGGCAGGGAAGAAAAGGAGGAGTCATGTTTTATATTAAGGAGAGCCTTGAATGTATACAATTCAATTATGACGATTGTGGAGACCCTGTTGAATGCCTCTGGGTCACCTGCTATTGTCCTCCAAACCAAGACGATAAGGTCAACAAAGCAATCTCTGGGTCACTCAAGCAAACTTCAGGTCAACAGAACCTGGTTCTTACGTGTAACTCCAACAACCCATACATTTGTTGGAAGAACAATACAGCAGCTCACATCAAGTTCCTCAAATACATAGAGGACTGCTTCTTTAATACCACTGATAGCTGCACCAACCAGGAATGAGTGAAGGCTGGACTTGCTACTCACAAATCAAGAAAACCTGTTTTGTAATATCTCGGGTGGTGACAGCCTTGGCTGTAGTAGTAACAATATTAAGGAGTTTCAGACCTGGATGAGCATATGGAAGGTCAGTACTAAGAGAAAGGGTTTAGATTTTAGAAGAGCAAGCTTCATCCTGCTTAGAGCTCAGCCGGGAGCAATTCCATGGGAAGATTCCATGGAGGATGCAGGATCCACTGAGTGATGAGTTTTTCAACAATGCTCTCCCAGAAGCACAAAACCAGTTCATCCCCTTTAAAGGTAAGGGAAGTATGTGGAGGAAAAGAGTCCCTTGGCTTAACTGTGAGCTTCTGAGTCTGCTCAAAACCAAAAAAGAAGCATACTAGAGATGGAAAAGTGGACAAATACCCACTGAGAACTACAAGGACATTGCCAGGATGTGTGGAGATACACTCAGAAGAGCAAAACCTCACACTGTATTAAAATTGGTCAGAGATATAAAAAAAGATAAAAGATACATATGGACATCAAGTAATAATGCAATATATAGCCTAGCCTCTGATTCATAATGATATTTTGAGGTTGCCTGTAATGTGATGATATTAAACTACCTAGATCTGTGTTAATACCTATTTTTTACATGGCACCTTTCAGACATTACATTTGTAAAGAATTTTAACAACTCAATTTTCATTTTTCTCATTGCCCAGATATGCAAATGGGAGTTGGGCATATAAACCAGGCCTCCTATGTAATAAGTACTGTAGCATTCCATATTGTTTAGTAAAAATGTTTCTCCAGTCTGACTGCAGAAGTCATTAAACTTAAATAGACATATATATAAGGTTTTACAACCACGTATGTATAGAAGATACATTCTCACTGACTCATGGGTTTTTACTTCAAGACCCATGTCTTTGAAGAAGTATCACAAAAGCATTTAAGTAATATGTTAGACATTCCAACTTACTATCCTTCAACTGATAGTACAACAGCAGAATGATTCAGGTTTTGAATTTAGGACATCCTTCATATGTTTCACCTCTCTGAGGTGTTACTTAAATCTGCGTTTGCCTAACATTAAACTGAGAGACAGCTTTTATGTCAATGTGCAGGAAGCAGCAGAGACAGATTTTTTTAAAGGTGTTTTTCTCCAGTCTTGTTTAAGTTAGTCACTCACAATGTACAAACCATAAATTAACAGTAATTAGTTTTTGGTGACCATTACATGAAAGTAAATGCAAAATACAGATGTTTTGAGGAGTCCTTCCAAATTTTCCCTATAAGTAGCTATTGCATCTATTCACAATTACTTATCATTCCAATTAAAAAAGGGAGTATTTTTCATGTTGCAGCCATTAGTTAAGATATCCAAACTACCTGAATGTAACCCTTCCTTTAAAGTCTTCTGCAGTGTAATGTAATAGATCTCTTTAACTTCAAAAGTGTGCAATACATAACAGCAGGAAAATTCAAGGGCAATTTTCACATCCATGTTTAAAAGCTTGAAGATAGACACTTCCGGTGAACTAATTTTAGAGTTCAATTTCTCTGCCAAAATAAACAGTAGTATGTTTAGTTTTCTAATTATGTTTCAGTTATGTTAGCTCTGCATTTGTAAGACTTTCACAACAAAGTATGCACTGCAGTTGCAACTTAGCAACATGATTCTAAACAAAATTAAAATCCTAAATAACCAGGAAGTACATGATTTTATCATTTGAGCATACACTTTATTCTTCACTCTTCATTTAGGAAAAACACAACTCTTCTGTGCTTCTCTATTGAGCTTATTTAATTTTTGTTTCTGAAATAGGATGTAGGACTGCAGGTCCTACATACTGATTCTATATTGTGAACTATACCTATGACTGTGTCTGAGCACTAGGTGGAGGTGGATGGGATGGTCCCAGAGCCAGGGAAACCCAAAGAAGAGTGGAGAGACCCACCAGGAGCACTCAGGGGTCAAATGCTGTGACAGCAGCATTCCCAGGGGAGTGCTATGACCAGTGGCTGTTCACACGGGGATGGCACAGAAAGGGCCCTGCATCCTTCTTGTGGCTCTGCAGTGCATGGAAGCACTCCGGGTCTCTGCCAAAATGATAGGCACTCTCCTAAGAGCTAAACCCAGCGTTCTTAGTGAGAAAGGCCAGGTCCTGGATACATCAGACATGGCTAACCTTCAGTGCAGGCAGTAGGTTGCAGTGAGTGCCCAGCCCCTTCTCCTGATCTAAGTACTTGCAAAAGGTGTGCACAGGTAGACGATCTGTTATGGCAGGTGGCTGAGGTGCAAGGAAGAATGGTAAGTCTACACAGCATCAAAGGAGCTGAGACAGAGATAGATGGTTTCAAAACCATACTCCTGTAGTAGTCACTACAGAGAGGCACCTTGGACCCTGGTGACCCAAAAAGACAGGACTCTACTTCATCCTCCGCCTGCTAACGTCACTACCAAAAGCATATACGAAGCATTAACACCTACAGACATCCACGAGAAAGATCTACATGGAGAAACTTTACCACCAACACATAGTGAATACCATAAAATAAATGACAGGTACATACTGTGGATGACTGCCTGTTAAAGGGCAATGAGGCATCCATTTTCTGACTTGACAGGAAGTCATGAAAGGTTTGATGACTCTGGTGAGCTAAGATACGAAACATTGCCAAGAGGATGCCACAACTTGTCAAGAGCACCAACTACTACCCACTGTTACCCTTCTATGTGGGCGTGAATGATGCTGTGAACCAGAACCTGGGCAGAATCAAGGAAGACTATAAAGACCTTGCGGTTCAAGTGAAAAACACTGGTGCCTAAGTTCTCTTTTCCTTCATTTTATGAGTTAGCCAGAAATAGACAATAATGGTGGAAGACAGTGGTATCAACACCCAGCTATGTACCTGGTACTGTCACCGCAGTTCTGGGTTTTATGACCATGGGACTATGAATTTGATGACTACAAGCTCTAAAGGAGGGATGGAATACACCTGTTTGGAAAAGGCAAGTGAATCTTTGGCAGCAGTCTGGCCAACTTTGTGAGGCAAAGAGAGCTGGTTAATATTCAAGCACCACTTCCTCCAAGATCAAGATCAGTGTATTCCTAAGAGTAAAAAGTTAAGTAGAGGAGGCAGGAGACCCGCATGGCTGAGCAAGGAGCTTCTGGAAAAACTCATCTGGAAAAAGAAAGTTTACTGTATAGGGAAAAGGGAACTGGCTACTTGGGAGGAATATAGGAACACTGCCAGAGTATGCAGGGATGAAATGAGGAAGGCTAAGGACCTCTTAAAATTAAATCTGTCGAGGGATGTCAAAGACATCAAGAAGGGCTTCTTCAAGTACATCAGTAGGAAAAGGAAGACTAGGGAAAATGTGGGCCTGCTGCTGAATGAGGTGGGTGCCCTGGTGATGGAAGATAAAGAGAAGGCAGATTTACTGAATGCCTCCTTCGCCTCATTCTTTATTGCTAAGATGGCCCTCAGGAATCCCAGTCCCTTGAGGTAAGAAGGTCTGAAGGAGGGAAGACTCTCCCTTAATAGAGGAGAGATCAATTAGTCAAACTGGACACCCACAAATCCATGGGCCCTGATGTGCACCCACAAGTGCCAAGGGAGCTGGCTGACATTGTTGCTAACCCACTCTCCATCATTTCTGAAAGGTCATGGAGAACAGGAGAGATGACTGAGGACTGGAGGAGAGCCAATGTCACTCCAGTCTTCAAAATGGACAAGAAGGAGGACGCAGGAAATTACAGACCAGTGTCTCAGTGTCAAAAGGAACAAATAACTAAATGGGATTTTGCAGAGGTTTGTCCTGGGTCAGGTTCATTCAGTATTTTCATTAACAACCTGGATGGCAGAATGAAGTACATATTTATTAAATCTGCATTAAACAAAAGACCTGGGAAGGACTGTGCATATATTAGCACACATAATTAGAATAAAAAATGAGAAACTGAAGAAATGTCATTAAAATAGGATGCAATTCAGTCGAGACAAGTATAGGACAAAGCAGAAAAGCAGGAATAATCAATACAGTATATACAGAGCAAGTCATTTGGCATCAAGCCTTCAGAGGTTACAGCAGCTCAGAAACATAACCTGAGTAAAAATATGCTACTGGTATGAAAAGACAATCAAACTGGAAGATATGCACATAGTAACAGGTAGAAAAAAATGTGTGAAAATGCAAAAAAATAATTCCTCTTCTCCACTGAGTACTGGGCAAGGCTCTTCTAGAATACTAAGCACATTTTTAGAAATGTGCTCTTTAAAAAAACACATGGACCCATTGGGAAAATGCTGAAGGCTGGAGATCTATAAATATGACCCATGAGGAAGGTCTGACTGAACTGCTGTTAGTTAGCTTAAATAATAACAGGTATTCTTAAAGTATACAATCATTTATTGAAAAGGCTAATTAAATAACTTGCTAATTACATGGAAGCACATATTGAAATTGTTTAAGTACAGCAACAAGGGCTCACATTTGAATAAGAAAAATTCTACTTGCAAGGCTAATGAATAACTGGAGTCCTCGAGTAGCATGTATGAGCACTTTCCTTAGAAATAAATGATGTCACATAAACATCTGGGAATAAATATAACTGGAGTAAAGAAGTAGTGCTGACCTGTCAGGACCACTTTCAGCCCTATTTACATTATCCTTATGCATTATCCTTATATATGGCTGTACACATATATATACACATTTAAGAGGTCCAGATACATATCCAAATATGAAATGAGGCAAAGGTGGGTTTTTTCGAAAATGAATTATAGTTAAGTAAAGGTGTTTATAAAAGCAAAATCTAAAACTCATAATATATATTCTGCTTGCATATCCTTGTTAATAAAAATTATGTTTACCATCTATCAAATGAAAGACACTGAGTCCATTAGTTAATTGCTGCTTAAAAAATTTATAAAATTTAGACAGTGAAATGAACTGAATGAAATAGTAATGTGAAGAAAAAAAAAAGGTGTCCTACATATTTCAGAAACCAATTCAAATATATAGCATCATTTGTTCTTTTTTCTACTAATAATCCAAATTACTTTGTAGCCCACCTATTAAATAGATTATGATTTAAAACATAAATCATGTCTCTCCTTTAGTTTTCTCAGACACAAATTTCAAAAATACTTTTTCTTTCTACAGATTAGATGAGCTTTCCCAAAATATTGTACTTGTTGCAGAACTTGTTGCTGACTTGCCAGCAGACTTATAAAAGACAGCATTCATAAATGTTTCCACAGGGTCTGAGAAACAGACAAGGAGAAAACAGGAGAGGCAGGCATGAAAATAAAAAGGCTAATCGACCAACTGTGAATAGATCTATCTGTTTCATTTCCTGAAATGTAAATGAGAGGAAGAGATTTATCAACTGGCAAATACTTTAATAAAGTAGATAATTGTCTCTTCTTAAGCAAGTTGGCTTTGTAATAATGGCATTGCCCTGTAGGGAAATACAGAATCCCTTGGCAGATAAGTAAGTAGGGTCTCAATCCTGAAGTGTTTAAACTTTCTGTCTTGATTCAAATCACAGAGAAGTTGATCTAAGTAGTCATGTTATCACAGCCACATGTATTAAGCGTTTATTAGGATAAGAAATAACTAAAAACTGCAGAAACATTAATCTTTCAAATAACCAACTTCAGCTGTAACTCAATGTGTAATAAATGCCTGGGCAAGGATTCTCATGTCGCTTTTTGAACATTTTTTGAACATTTTTTTCTTTCTCAGGAGGAATGGGAAGGCATTGTCTGTTCTGCTGTCTTGTAACGATGTTACGCTACAAGATTTGCATGAGGCCAATTAAATGGGAACAAATTTTAAAATCCCTAGAAGAATTTTAGGCTTTCATGATGCATTAATCTTTAAAAAGTCCAGCTGAAATAAAAAGTGTCTGAGAGACTGAATTCACTTTAAAATTTCAATAAAGTGCAGAAAGTTAATTTTCAGCTACTCCTTAATTTGTTTGCCTACCACATAAATCATAGCTCCAAATTCTAACTTGTTTTCAATATACCTTGTCCATAACTAACAACAGGGCAAATGCCTTGATTTTCTGCCATATTTCTTCAGTGAACAATTCTAAACAATTAAAAAGAATGTTGGTAAACTAGAAGATAATCCAGCTGCAATAGTCAGGAGATCTAATACAACTTTACAATTTTCTCATAGTCTCTTCTAGAAGTCAAAAGGTTCAGAAATCAGCCAAATCTCCAGAGCAGCATTTTCCCAGAAACATCTTAAGGTCTAAAAGATGTCAATAATCTATAACATCTGCTTATGTTTTGGGAGTGATATATCAGAATTCTTTCTCAAAGTCCCCTTCTATTTCTCCTGAAAAAATTCTTCAGACTTATTCCAGATCCACTTTCATGAATAAGATCTTATGCCAGTTCTAGCTGGCATTACTTGATAACTCCTAAAGAGGGTTAATCTTTAGTTTTTGGCAGGCAGTTATACTCAGCCACTCATATGCCCTATGAGAACAACTCCTGACAATTTATGATGTCGAATCCTATGTATCTAACAGAATTAGAAATTTCCTGTGTAGAACTCTGCCCAATTGCAGTACATAAATGTAACTCATTACTGTATTCACATGCCATTTTTGAAAAAAAAATATCATTACTGTGGGATTTGGGGTGTGTGAATAAAACAAATTATAGAAATAAATTAAAACAACACAAGTTATACTGTTCAAATAGGAAGCACCACATGAGAAAGAGCAGGACATTAAGTGACATTTTAAAGAATAACAGGTGAAATTTCTAATATACGTGAGCTCACATGCAAAGCTGCATCAGTTCACAAGAATATATTAATTTCTTGCATAAAATAACATTGATGGGTGATTGCTTAGTTTGTTTGCCCAAGTAGTTTGTACACAAATATGCAAGTTCAACAAACATATGTACATATATTTTTGTAGATACCTACTTTGTGTTACTATATGGTATTTATGCTACTTAAGCAAAATTCTTTCAAAATTATTATTGCATGTTCTCTGCATGAAACTTAGGGAAGGCATAATTATTACTCTAGAAAAAATGTTTATACTCAAGCTTTAGCATATCTAAGAGTCTAATTGAAACATCTTGTTAATCAAAAGAACCAAATTTGTAGCACAGCAAAGGTATTTAAATCAGTAATTTTAATGCAACTAATGATGCTCTAAAGTATTTCATATGTGGCAAACTGTAATATTTATACCATCTGTCTCACTCTTCACCATATGGCATTGTATCAACTCCTAATAACTTTCTTAATATGGGTCCTCTGATTTTTAAGGTGGTATTAGCTAGTTCTATGAAGTTGGTGAGTGTAAAGAATTGAAATACTGTACTTTTGGTTGAAAAACATGTGTTCTACCCATGGATAATGGTGGTTTTGGATATTTAGATAACATTCTGCAGTTCTACATTTAGATAGAAGTTTCTCAGAACTGCCAGCTTTCAATGACTTTACTGCTTTCTTTTTCTTTCTAGTTCAGAATTAATGTTTACTTTATCATTAGACACATGGTTACAAACATGCTTACATTACAAACTCATTACATTAAAATACTAGGAGATTACCAACCTGAACCAAGTATCTAATTTCAGATATGTGAATATGCTGAAAAACTCTCTGAGATAAAACCTTACTAATTTTACTGTACATAAAGTTTTCATTTATGCACTATACATGAATAATTCTATGTATGCACTAGGTATGCATGTTCGTGTGTGTATCTATCAATTTCTAGTAACTATACATATGTATAGTACACAGTAGCAGCATATAAAATGTTAATATTATGTATTATGTGTATACAACTAAATATTTTTCTTGTTTGTGATGTTCTAGTGAATTCAATTATTGAATTCTATTCTATTACTGAAGCAAATACTGCCATGACCTATTGTAAATTTATTTCCACACCTGTAACACCTGATATGTTTTTATCCATCTCAGATTTGAGTAGATGATTATTCCAGCCTACACCTAGCACTTTATTCTTATCCACAACAAGTCCCATTAGACTGTCCTGGTATTTTATTAGCCAAAAAGAGTAAATAAATAAATAAATAAATAATTTGCCCATGTAATTTTCCAGCTTTTGTGGATTTCTACTATATACCATCTGGATACTACCCTCAGATTTTTTTGCCCCCTTCTACTGTACAGAAACATCTCACAGTTCTCTCTGCACGTTAATATAAGTACCCAGAAACTTGAATTACAAGATATTTGTAATTATATCTTTTTTGTTTCCCATACCCAAACAGTTTTTGTGAACAAAATGTATGCTTCAATATTAAGCTTTGCTGTTATGACAATTATGTATATGCCCATACTAATATTTTCATTATATATACACACTAATATATATGCAGTAATACTTCCTTCGGGTATTTATCATACTACTTGATGTAGCATTTGGACATCAAGCATATTCAGCAGAATGACTTTGTACTTCTCTTACATTTTTCTGTGCTTTTTTGCCCTTCATTCATTTGGTCAGGGTCAAAACCACATACAGACTTACTTCTCCAGTCCTTATCAATTCTAAACGCAAGTATTTCCTATCTGCTTAGCAAATACATAATGAAGATGCATACTAAATCACTTCAATTTAGAAATCCACCTTGTTGAGTCTCAGTATTTAGCATATGACAGATTTTCATCAGATCATTATGAAGTGAACTTCATATTGTAAGTTCCCAAGTAAACTAAGCATACTGAGATACAGACAAAAGCTCATATTAAACAGAACAGTATAGGTGGGACCTTCTTTACTAAGGAAGTGGGGATACTAGGATTAAAAATTCAGGTACCTAGACAGTAGGTTTGTTTATCAAACAATAGCTACATGCAAAATGAACAAATCACTGTTAAGGGTAAGAATTTCTCTTTACCTTTACACACAGGTCTATGATCACTCCATGCAGCAAAAACTTCAGCTATCCGCTGACAGGTGATACTTTTTGAACCTTGTAGCACATAGTCTTCATCACAGGAGAACTGTACTGTTGCTCCCAAGCTAAAATCAAACAATAACAGAAAAAGAAGTATTTTTTTACAAATGGAGATTAGTCACTTTTTCCATTCTTTTAGGTATGATGTTCCTGACAAATAAAACAAACACATAGTCCAGCAATTGCTCTTAGTAGCAAAAGTCTGCTGGCTATGTACAAGCCTGACAAGAGCACTGCCTTAAGGCCTCTTAGGGCTTGCTTTGGTTATACTGGTTTACAGCTTTTTAACAGCCTTCTGGAGGTCATGTGACTATCTTCTGATCTGACTTCTGACTTCCATTTAGTAAAGATCTGACAAACCTGGGCAGTGTATAGCAGTAGCTATTTATGTTAACTGAAGCTAGGCAACAATGAGAAAGAGATCTGAAGAAATCACCCAGAAGAAGGTGAAAAGGTCAACCACAAAACTGAGGAAGAAATCCCCACTATAAACATTGTATTCCTCCCAGTGAAGACATCAGGGTGCAGATGACTTCCTGTAAATATAGCCCAAACCTGACTTTTCTTGAGGAAATTCTAGTTCTTTTATTAATTTGGACTAGGAATGCACTATTGTAAATAGACCAGTAATAGCTGTTCTTTATTTTGATTAGTAGGTTAAGATTTAAATCAGACTAGCAGTGAAGTCTTTTGTCCTTGTAAGTGGTGTGTTTTCTCTTTCCAGTAACAAGATACTGAATGTAACAACTACTAGGTAATGAAAAGTTACAAGGTGAATACAAACATTTGCTCCTTTAACTGGCATATGTTTCTCAAATTAATGGAAAAAATAAAAGAATTCTAAAAACAAATCTCTAAGCATTTAGATGTGATTATTTATGAAGCAATAATGCTGGCTTCAAAAGATTTTCTATTTCTGACATTTGGTGTTGCAAACTTGGCAAACAATAAAACAGGAAATAAGTAAGCCCAGAAAAACTTGTTTGCTTGGCTTGTTATCTTTTACTGAGGGGAGGATTAGGGTTTTTTCCAGTTTGGACAAATTGCAAAACAATATATAAATGTGTACTACTAAGATAATTATTCTACTTTAATATCATCAGTGTTATTACAAGTTCTGACTACAGCTGAAAATAGTTAATAGATCAGGCCTTTCTCTGACAACAGTATCTTTCACTCCATAATTTCAGTTTGCTGTTTTCAAGGGCTTTTCTGTAAAGTAATTATTGTAAAGTATTTCTATAAACTGTGACTTATCAGTCACTAATTGATTGTCACTATGTTTTTTAAAGATGGTGTTATATTTATCCTATTCCTTATATAAGACTGACGAAGAAGAATCACAGATCTGTGATTTAGTGTGTTGCCACACGCTAGTGCTAAAAATGAATGACAGCTGGGAAACACTCTTCCCCTCTAATTATGAAGGAATACACTCAAAAGACTAAACCCAAGATGTTATTGAAGAAATTCTGGGAAGAGTCAAGTAAACTAAAAATTAGTATTTTGAAAATCTCATGCATGAAAATCTCTGTAGCAAAGGATATTTTCAAAGTGGAATTTGGAGGACTATCATCACTTTTATTGATCTGATAAATCTTTATGTCATTACCCACTATATAAGGGTCGGGGAGCAGGCTGGGAAAAATATGGGTCTCTGGTGGGAGGTCGGGTCAGTTCCAGGGCGGTGCCATTTCTCAGGTTTTTCCTATATCACTCCTTTTGCATAATATTTCATTACTATTACTGTTGTTATTGTGGTTAATTCCACTTTTAGGTTGTTGTACTAAATTCTACTTATTTCAACCCATGGTGGTTTTGCATTTTTGTCCCTCTTCTCCTTCCTAGTCAGGGGCAGGGGGGCAGTGGTCACACGGTACTTAGCTCCTGGATGGGTCTAAACCAGAACATGGAAAATGTCAAAACGTGGAAAAGCACAAATGCTTTCTCCTTCATTAACCTTATTTTTAGTTGGTCAAATTTTTACAAAGATTTCCTTTATATGTAATATCTAACACAAATTACATGACCAATGGTATTCCCTAGTCTAGGCACAGCTCATACTGTGGATGTTAGAAAGCGTAAGGCACTAGCACACAAAGAGCCGCTCATAACCTAACTAAACATAGGTGTGCTGATAATTTGGTAAAAACAGAAAAGCAGTCCTTATTCATGAGAGAATGAAAGTGCTGATATGAAAAAAACCAGCATGGCAAAGTATGCGATTTTTTAGTAGTGTTTGTCACTGTACTTCTTTTGTCATTTCACAATGATTTTGTGTACATATATATCTGTATATGAGGGACATGAGGATTGATACTAAACAGAAGAAGAATAAATTTAAGGAAGTTAGAAATGTTGGATAGTGTCAGAGCAATATAGCTGACAAAATTTGGGGAGCTCTTGGGCTTTACAGAAACATAGATAATAAATAATGAGGATGTGAAAGATGATACTGTGACCTGAATGGCTATCTCAGAAAGGAGGATTTTATAATGGATAAAAGCTCTATACAGTGTTCCAAAAACAGTTCCTGTTTGTATAAAAAATAAGAAGGCTTGTGAAAGAAAGATATAAAAGAAATGCTGCAGAGTCAAAAACAGAGGAAGACACAAAAGTGAAAAACTGAGAAAAATGAACAAGTAAATGTAATGTAAAGGCCCTTGCAAGATAAGGCTGAAGAGCTTCTGTATTAGACTGAGGAAAGAGAGCTATGAGGCAGGCCACAGAGTTGGATGAAATTTCTAAATTATGAAATAGAAAGTTGATTTATCATTAATGTTAAAAATTATACTCAGATACTCCAGATACTATATAGTTAGAAAGGTTCAAAAGGTAGCAGTTGGGCAAACAAGAATAACAAGATTAGATTTTAACAAGAATCTATATCCTGTACAAAGTCATGCTGAGAAAATATGAACCCTTTTGATTATTCAAAAAAAAGAGCACCTGACAAAAAACTAACATGGAAATATATATACTTTAAGTAACCATGGACTGATTTAAAGAGGAAACACTGAGCAGGAAGTAAACTATTTACTTTAACAAAAATTAACTCATGATGTCAATACTGTAACTGGCAAAAATTCTAGAGGGTTGACAAGAGGGTCAGAATCTTTAAAATAATTATGCAAGAAATCTTTATAATACTTCTGGAGTTGCAGTGTAAGAATGACATCCATAAACGCCAGTATATTGAATATCATGAGCTTGTCAAGAAAATGTTAAGGAACTGGATCTCTCAGGAACGTAAAGCCTAGTCAAGATTAGTATTTTTTATTTTCCTGTCACTATCTACCTATAAACTCTTTCAAGCTGAGCACCAGGAGATCAGGTCTTATGCTGTTTAATATTTTCATCCTCAAACTTAATGGTGAGACAGAATTAACTCCCAGCAAATTTATGGATCATATCAAACTAGGAAAAGTATCTGACACATTGAAAAGCAGCACTTACATCCAGACAACAAAGTTGAGCATTGGGCCAACACAAACATCATGGAAGTAAGTAGAGGTACAAAGTTCTGCGCTATCAGTAATGTGTTTTTACTGTAAATAAAACACATTATATACTCAGTTATATTAGAAGTAGCGACAGCAGGACAAGCGAAGTTATTACTCAGTTGGTGAACCTGCATCTGCAATATTAAGAGCAGTGTTGGGTCTCCAACTTCAAGAGAGATACTGATAAAATCTCTTAAGAGTGTCTGGACATTAGTCAAAGGCTTAGAGTACATGACCTACAGTCAAAAGTTGACATAGATACACATAGTCTGACAAAGAGGAAGCTCAGATACTATCTAGCTACTTCAAGAACTGTTATAAAGACAACGAAAGCACTATTTTCTTACTGTGGCAGACAGTATATGAGGGGCAGTTTAGGAGATTCAGGTTTTACCTTACAGGAAACTTCTTCCAAGAAATCCAGGACCGAACTGCAACAGCACAACCTGAGATCTTCGAGTCCAACCGTTACCTAACTCTATCAGGGCCACTACTACACCATATCCTTAAGCATCATATCTAGATGGCCATATCTAAGACCATATGAGTCATACATATTCACTGAGAAAAAGAATGTTTTGAAAGAGTACTGCAAACTTTTTTTCTTTCTTACAAGATAAGGAACTTGAAAAATAACTGAGAATGGAGAAGTGGGCTAACATTTGAGCGTAGGTCAATCAAAAATGGTGGAATAGACCACTGTCCAGGTGTAATACTTTGATTCTTTGAAGTCTTCCTAAGAACATTAAAAAAAGACAGCAAGGAACGCAATGTAAGAATTTGCTAGACATGTTCAAGTTATTAGCTCTGATTTTTTTAACACAGTAGTACTATACACTAGCAATTTGGTAGGTATCAAAAATAATTTAAAAATACTATGCATTAAGAGTGCTACTCTGAAGCCTACTAGGGAAATAAATCTGCATGTGTCAAAATTCAGGTTTCCCAAAAAACATACCGTAGAAAATACAATAATCTCTATTAAATTCCAATTAATATTTCATCAATATCTTAAATGTCTTCAGAGGTTTTATTGTTCTTTTTGTCTTGCATTCAGTTATGCTTTGTCCTTCACAAAAACATTCAGTACCACTTACATGCTCAATATTTGTAATCTAATACAGTGTTTACATGTGAAAATTATTTTAACTTACCTTCAATCCATTTTTTTGCAGATTATCAGTGATATATGCTCTCTTCCAAGTAGGTATTTTATCTTCTTTGCATACTAAGTACAGGCTGTATTGCACCATATAATTTTACACAGAATTTCATTTCACTTCTTACTAAGTTAATTTTAAAAGACTAGCTCAACCACAGCAATATACTTTTAACATATACATTTTGCACATTCAATGATACAATGGTAGGGTTTATATTTTACCTAAAATCTGAGCCTATCCGTTTTCCGTTTTCTGGTTCTCCAGGATCTGGACACAAATTGGATGCCTGTTTAATACCGCCCTCATTTACTGAAAAAAAAAAATAAATAAACAAACCAAACAAAATAAAACAAAATAAACAAACAAAGAAGATACAATAATACAGGTTCTAGGAAATACAGAGTTAAGTAATTAACAAATATGAAAAAGTACATTACCTGCATTTTAAGTCCTTTAAAACAGATTTTCTACAGAATATGGTCACCCATATAATCTCTTCTATCAATACATAAGTTTCTCCTGTCTATAATAAGCAAAGCATGCATTTTCTGGATTGGATTTTTTTTTTTAAATAACACAAGTTTTTAAAAGTTTTACTTATCAACTATTTTGTTTCCTTGTAGTATTACTGAACCCATATGGACATATTATTACTATTCCTTTATAAGTGTTAACATTTAAAGGGCTGTTCATCAAGATTAGGGCTGCAAGATTTTACTCTGAACATAATCTAATAAATCTCATCTACACTAAGACCTAACTTCTTCTCCTTGTATTATAATAAAACTTGAATGCATAGACTCATGCTGAGAGAATTGCCCTTAATCAGTATTGAAAATGCAGGTATCCCCAAAATATGGTGATCTGAAAGTAAACTCAAAATGCCAGTTTGATTTGCATACATTTATTTTACAATAAACTAAAATGCATCTTCAGAGATAAAGTGCCTGTGAACCTTTCAGTGTGTTTTTCCATAAATTTACATGCAGCAATCTAGCCCTCAGCATATTCAACTACCTCTTCACTTGTTTGTTTTTTTGGTTTTTCTTTTTCAATGTATTATATACTTTCTTGTAATTTTTACAGCTTGCGAAAGGATATGGCACAGAAATAATTTTAGGCCAAAATAATAATATTAAATTTGTATTTATGTTTTGAAGGTCATGAACCAGGAGGTAGCAGTTTCCCCCCCAAAAAATTAACAAAGGATGTTGACCCTCCTTTACTTGGTAAATTCATGGCCTGATAAGAATTTTTTTTTTAAATCCAAGTGGACATGAAATCAAGAGTTTTACATTGAGCAGAAGAGATTTTCACCCTTACTGATTTTTATTTCTGGGGAACTAGACCACCTGATTTGCAGTATTATATTTAGGTTTCCTTCAAAGGAAAAGTTTATGTATAATTAGGCTAATAACATTACACTGTAAATCGAATGTTACCAAATAAAAAAAATGTACTTTCTAACTATACTTCTAATGGGTGTTCATTAAAGTTCAACTTTTAATGAAGGAAAGTAACATTCAGAATACTTGGGGAGTTTTCCATGTTGCAAGGGGTTAAAAGGAAAGCATCTCAACTTAGCACTCTGGTCAAAAAACCTACCAAGCCTGACCAATGTCAACTGGAACCACAGTATTTATACCCCTCTGCTCCAAAAGAGCTGTACTATGTTCAAGGTTGTTGTTACAGCAAATCAAGACAATCTTTGTTCATCTGCATCTCTATAGTCAGAGGACCTTTGGGCCAGACGAGCTCTTCCACAGAACCCATCCATATTACCAGTTTCAGTTTTTTCCTCCCCCAATACTTGTAGGTGAGATGAAAGTATATTAGCTACAGAAACTCAAGATCCTGCTAATGTTTGAATATATATATGCCATCTAGCAGGAAACCCTGGATGGGCATTTAGAATGAACTCCCTTAGAAATATCTGAGTGCTTTCCTATAGTTCCAAAGCCTCTATCAAGACTCAAATTCAGAATCATCATAAGCAGCCTGTATTTATAGGAAAGACCTTAAAACTTTGGGTAGACAGGATTCACTGAGCAGGAAAGAAAAGCAAGTATACTTGAGAAAAAGTAAGGAAAAAGGCACCTCAGATTTGTGACAGTCTAACCTTTCTGACATCAAGTCTATGTTAGAACTACAGTTAGGATGATGCTTGATAATAATATTAAAGAAATTTAAATAAACTCTGCCTTTTGAAGGCTGCATCATCTATCTATTCACACTGAAGAAATTTTTTACTATTAAAAATTAAAGATATTATTTAATCAGGCCTATTTCTATTTATATTCTACTGGATTTCAAAGCATAGTAACTATTATATTCATCAATTTCTAACAGAAATACAAGCTTTAAAAACCTACTGCCTTTTGATAACTTCTGTGTAAAGTTCCACTTTTAAAAACACTCTTACGAAATGGAGTTTTAAATGATAAATTATGATGCTACTAATATTCATAAATAAAATTATAAAGGGTTATATTAAAGAAATTTATTAAATAATTACAGTGACAAAATTAATGTAAAACGTATACCAGAGTGAAAATTCAGAAGGAAAAGGTATAAGTAGAAGTCATTAAACTGATTTCTGATTTGATCCCAAATGCATTTAAGCACAAAATTAAATCCATTCTGATTTGTGTTCAGTAATTTAGCAAAAAAAATAAATGCACAACTTATTCTTTTCGTACTGACATTACTTTTCCAGACAGAATGCTAGACTTTTCAGTCTACTGCAATGTGCAATGCAGCTCTATGTAGGTTTGCAGATATCTATTTTTTTACACCCCAGGGAGTCATCAAAAATAAGCAATGAAAGGGTTTCCTGTTGTAAACTAAAGGGTCCTTTGGGAAAAGCATTAATTCATGACCTGGTCATGAAACTGGGAACATGAAAATCCAGAGTTTTAATCCAGACTGAATTAGTTCCCCCAATGATCTTCTGTTAATCTCAACACTTGCATAATGAAGTTAATGCATACTTGTTTCAAAGTCTATCATCCTATCAGATACTACCATCTGGCTTCACAATGTGCAAATCACCTATGCATTAGCATTGAATGTTATATACCTGATACATGGAAAAAAAGTAAAATAGGGAAAAGGCATACACATGAAAAATGTTAGATAATTTCTAAAGACATCGCTAATACAAGGGATGATGTAAAATAGGCATTCACTTATCCTTATTTCCTCTAACAGTTAGTTGAATGATGGTCATTCTTCTTTTTAAAGGAGCCTATCTGTCACTGTAAAGCAAGCACAGATCTAGCTGAGGCCACACTGGTAACTGCATCTAAAGTCAACAGCTAAATACATGGGTTTTTCATGAAATACTGACTCTTCAATTTCCTCAGCTACCAAAGTGACTAGCTAAAAACAATCCTAGATCAAGATATAAAATCTTAGTTATCTATTATTTATGACAAGATTATGATCAGTAGAGGTACAAATTACAAGGTTTTCACTTTCACTTATTACTGATTTGTATAGGTAAACTACTCTGCATGATCAATACAAGAAGATACAAAAGTTTCCAGCTTTACACAGAATATCACAGGATATATAAAGACTTTCAAAGATATATTGATAAATTTCATTATTAATTTAATAACAATCACCTTTCGATATCACAAGTGTGTGGTACTTCACTATAATATGCAATTCCTATTAAGGTTTATATAGTAAAATATTTAATGATTTGTCAAATTTCTAGAGAAACAATCTGTTTTAGCCGCCATTGTACTATTCTCATTTGTAACAATAAAATCATAGATGGACCATCAGACAGAGACCTCAGTGATGTACCTTATTAACACCACTGTAATAAACACTACTGTAATTACCTTACTGTTATTTCTTGTTGTATAATCACTCTATTTTTCAGTCACCCGATATGCATAAAAATACTGCTTGGTTTTAAATATCTTGATACAAAGTTTTCAAACAAACCAGAAATACCTTGCAAAAACTATTTAGCTGAAGCAGTTTACAGAAAGTTGAATATGGCAATATGCTCCATTATGAAAACTGAACACAAGTGTGTTTTGTTTTACTTTTCTGACTTGTTAAATATTAAAGGGTCTTGCTGCTTAAAGACAACTTATTCATTAAAAAAAAAAAAAAAAAGTCTAACTTGATGACAGATTAAAATCTTAACACTGAAAAATGTATTTCAAGTTATGGCAATGTGCCCTGCTGAATTCTGGAAACTCAATCCATCATTTAAATAAAAAATTATTGCAAATGTGTCCAACCTAAGGAGCTTCAAAACAAAATCCTTTCACTTCTGTGAAGAATAATGAAATGTGGTATAAGCAGACATAGGCTAGGCATTTAGTCCATCTTTATTTTATTTTTACTTAAAATATGGTTCTAGTCCAAAAAGGAAATCTATAAAAATGGCATGTTCTTTTACAATAGATAATCTCTTTAATGTATTTAGAGTCATATCTCTTTAATTTTTGTTAGAAAGTTGCCTGACTCCTCCTTATGAGTTAATTAGGACCTGGTCCTCTGAAATTCCGAGCACTTTCTGTTTCTATTTCCTGTAATTAAAATTGAAGGCACTAAGCATTTCCAGAATTTTTAAAACTTCAGTTAGTTAATCAGTTCAAAATGTCAAAGTTAATGAAGAAAAAAAAAACACTGAGAAAGTGACCTTATGTGTCACTTGAAAAAATATGTTTGCACATTTGTAAATGAGGACAGGCTTTGATTTTTATAGCCTTTTGCTGCTAGTATTAATTTTCAATTAAAATAAAATATCTCCTGTTCACAGGTAAGATTTCAGCTGACACCTGGAAGGTTGAGTACTTATTTCTTTGTAAATATTGCAAATTTAGTGTGTAATTACTGACAAAATAACCCATCTTTCTACAATGCCAGATTTATAGAAAGCCTGCCTTTAGAGTAGAATCATATTATAAATTCACCATGCAGAATGAATAAACAGATTTAAGTCAGTTATATTATCAAAAATACATAAACAATTTTGAAAACACACAAACAACACAGCACAAACTTCACTCTTGCACTAGAAAAAAGTAACAAAAAAGGAGTACACTCACAGATAGAAAACTTGTTGCTGTTGTCTTTCCCTGGAAACAATTTAAATCCTCTAGATTTAAAATCTATGGCCTTTTTCACTAGTTAAAAAAACAAAAAACAAAAACAAAAAACAAAAAAACAAAAACATGTATCAGGAAATACAGTCTAAAACATTTCATTTGACAATTTTTATCACGGAAGTATATACAAATTACAGTACTGGCTACCTAGCAAGCTCATACTGTGTACCTTTGCTGGAAAACAATTTACAAGAACAAGTTTTGAGACCAATTCGTACATCTGACAAAGAAAAGAAGTAAGATTTGTAACTTATTTTTTCTGCTGCATGACCAAGAAAAAATATTATGGCCAAAAGTATTTATTTCCACGCACCATACAGCTGTGTAAAGTATTATCACACATTTATGGAACTTGGAAAATGCAAAGAATGATAGGTATATTTGCTCTAAAACAGTTGAACAGTTGAATCTCATCTAGTGTTTCTTCTGTGTCAAGAACCAGTACTTCTTACCCTCTGCTTCCTTCATCAAAAAACAAACAAAAAACCCCCAACCCTACAGAATACTCTATCTTCCTACTGAACACCTTTAAAAAAGGGTTCTAGACATTTTTTAAGAGTTAATTTTTGGTGAAATTTTAATTCAATTATTCTTTGCAGTGATAGAGAATTTGAAATTTAAAAAGTCATTCACAACGTGTTATTAAAGGCATGCTGAAATCCAGTATATATGCTTAGATCTGAATTCCATAAGCATTCAAGTAATACACAGCATATATTAGTCCACATATATTCTGACAAGATTCAATCAGCAGTAGAAATGCCAACATATTTTCTGTCAACATATTTTGCCTACATTTGGGGAAAAGACAAAATAGAGGCAAGGGTTGAAAAATTACAAGTTTTACTAGACAAGAAGTCCTTCTAAAAATAACACACTCAAGTAAATTCTTATGATCTATTAGGCACTCAGATTACCTCCCCATTCTAAAAGTAGGGATACTAGTTTTCTTCCAAATCTACCTTAGCTATGTTCCTAGCTTCAGTACAGAAGAGTAATTTTTATTCTGGAAGTACTGAGTTATTACTATCTGTATTTAGATTACATAGACAAAACAGAAATATTTTGATCACAGTAAAACCACTTCATTATTAAATTAAGCATACCAGCCTAACTTTCTGTTTTCACTACAGAGATTTTGATATAAAGCCAAAACAACAACAAAAAAGCCCCCCACAATATACTGTTTTACTGTTGGTACTGCAGCTGGTCCTCTTCCCAGCTTGAAAATTGTTCATTGCAAAGTGTAATATGGAAGGTAGCTGGCTCCCACCTCAACCCTAAACCCAGAGCTGAATTATTTCTGTAACAGTCTTTATTATGAGCTGGCTATGATAAAGGCATTTAATCCAGGCAAACCATGTGAACTCAACATATTTTTGAACACAGCAACTAATAAAAAGTGAGAAAAAGCAAAGCTTAACAGTTATCAAAAGGTAAGAAAGAATAAATCAAAAGCAGCACAAGAAACTTTCTGTCTGTCATTAAACTAAGTGCAACAATTCTCCAGTGATGAATGAACCATACATAAAAATGGTCCTTCTAAAAGAATTTAAATTTTAAAGACAATTTTAGATACATTATACTTAAGTGATTTTATAGATTAGATATATTTAAAAGCTGCATGGAAGAAGATGTTTTATGCTGGCTACAAGCAAATACTGCTGATGAAGACAGCAGAAATTAAAGTAACTAGATCTAAGAAGCTAACATGAGAAGAGAGAAAGTACATCATCAAAGACTTTTTCAGAACCCATTAAGTTCTTATAAAAAAAAAAATCAATGAATAGTCTAAGAAACTCTTACATGAGGCATAAATATTAAAGTAGCAAAATACTACTGACATTCTATTTATAAATAGAAGTAATCATTCCCATGCACAAAACCAGACTAAGATTAAGGAGAAAACATCATATTACTAAGAAAGACAATTTATAGGATAGATATAGGATGTGATGATATCATCATAATGTAACCTATAAACAATTCAAATGGTTCTGGGAACTATGTTATTTGTAGGAGCACAACAGATTGGTTGCCACAAAGCACTCTATTTTTTAATTATTTTATTTTTTACCCTTAATTCCAAAAGCCCTCCCCCCGTCCCAAGTTCATTGAAGTCCATAAACAATTCTATTCTCAGTGGAAGTCATGAGCCCAAGAAGAATACCTTCACACAGTAGGGCCATACCGGAATAACAGCAAAACTCTCTCATCACTGTGTGAGATTTCTGAGATGCTATTTCTACATAAATATAACTGTAGGAGTAAGCTTCTTTTGGTCTGCTCTGAGCATCAGCATAAAATAACTTCTCATGAATCAGAAGATAGACCTAGCTATTTTTCCAACACCCAAGTAAAATGGAAATGAGCTTGAATATGTGATCTTGGGTGCCGGGATGTGTTTAAATATTTGCATTAGGGAGATACTTGTCCTTTAATTTCAGAAATAGTAATAAAGAAGGAAGACTTGTTTGGTTTTTTCGTTTCGTCTGCTCATCCTCAAACACTTGAATGGCGTGTCCATAGTTTACACGCTTAAGAAACAGAGTTCACAAGATCTAATGTAGCACTGAAAATAATTACAAAAGTGTCTTGGTGAACATATTTAAAACAAACAGAGATTTTTATAACTATTTGCATAACTTTCCCAAGGTTATTAAATCCCACTAGGAAAGCAAGCAACTTAAGATCTCTGAAGCATTTTTACAGTGTAAGAGAAGAACTGTCCTTTTAACTAGATTTTTATGTTGTTTTATCAAACACCAGTTTCTAAACACACTTTGAAGGAGTAGTTATAGAAATGTATTTGGTTCAAATATGCTATCAATAAATTGTCAGGCTGCATATGCATGTGCATAACAATAAAAACAACCCCACCATCACCAATAATATCCCACCCCCAAAGCACAATAAATATATTATCTAATATTTGGTAAACTAGGCATTATTTTGCACATGTCAATGTGAAAACTAGTGAGGATAACAGCAACTGCTGAAAAACATTTTCAGCATACACATGACAGTAACTACTGAAAGTGGATTTCATTTTGCAGAACTCTCAGAGGATGGATTCATGGCAGCAAACTGTGCAGTTGTACACATCTAAAATAATCCACAAAGAGAAACAGACATTTGAAGGGCTCAAATGATCTGGCCTTAGATACCTACTTTCTTGTGAGATTAATTTAAACTTTGATATAATCATTTCCCTCGAAACAAATAGTTCAGATGTGATAATGCTACAAACAGCTACATATGGCCAGACTAGTATGTTCTCATGTAACTGAACAACTAAAAGCCAGAGAAATAGATTAGTCGAAGAAAGTAGGATAGTCCTGTGAAGGTGTACTAGTGTAGATGGAAGGTGGTGATAAGATTCCCCAATGCTTTGGAGAATAATATTGCATAAATGCAAGCAGATGTGAACCCAAAGATTCCTTTATGCCCTATCTTCCAATCCATTTTAGAATCAATCCAAAAATAAAACTGAAAAGTTAGATCAAGGAAATCAAACAGTTCAGAGACCAAACTCTAATCATTTATATCTACAATAGAACAAATCTTCAGTAGCACTTTGATATCATTAAATTTGTAATTGGAAAGACTATAAAAATCTATTTTAAAGACAACCAAACCAAAATTTACAAAGAACTTCTAACCTGACATAACCACCTGCCCAGTGCTATAATGCAAGGAGATGGTTAAAACCTTCAATACTACTTCAAATATATATGTCTTACAGGTTGGTTTGTTTACTTATTATTTTTGTTTCTGAATTTAGAAGTTAGCAAGTTTGTTTGGATTTTTTTTTTATATATTTGAGGGGCTAGAGTGATGGTGCACATCTATTCAAACACATCTCTGAGAATCCTGAACCTAATTTTGATCATTTGACTTAATAAAACATAAACGGTAACGTGACACCAAATCAGAGATTATGTCAAAAATCCCTGAAAATCTGAAGACTATTTAGGCATCCACCTTGGAGTGTATGTTCAACAATGCTCATGCTTTTTTTTTTCCCCTGTTCAAATGCATTTAATGCAGAATAAAGATTCTAACCTATGTTAACTCTTTTAAGTCGTAAGGCCAAGTTATTTCTGCAAATATTAAAGATGGAACTAAATGCATTATTGAGGACGGAATGATATGAACAGTCCTGGTAATGGACGAATTCCAGGTAAGAAGTTTTGAAGAAGTTTGACAGATGGGTGAGCTAATACTCAGTCAATAAACAGACTAGACTGATGTATACTTTTCAAGAAGTAAATTTATATGTAAAGTCAAATATGTTCAGAAAAATTTTGTTGCAGTTTTTCACCAAAATAATCTCTCATGCAAGATAAGGAAGACTTAAGTACTTATAGGCAAAGTTTTAGACACACAGAAAAAAATAAAACATTGTCTTAATTATTTCTGATAAGAAGGTTGTATAATTCTGTGTCTTTATAGAAGTCATGCACATACATGCTACATACACTTATGAGAGGCAAGTAATCTAGATAACTGCTGCATTTTACTCTTCAGCATAAAAAAAAGGAGCTCAGGTAAAAAATAATAAATATACATAAGTCTTAAGGATGTACATTATAAAAGAAACACTTAGATGTATAATTTTCCTAGCAACCTTGAATACAATAAGGTCTCAGACACCAGAAATGAAATTAATTTTAAATGAAAAAAATATTGCTCAGTTGACATAATTCTGGCTTCAATGGAAAAGTGTATCTTGAAAGCTAAATGAGACATAAATTTCAGAATGGAATATTTCCTCCTACAATATGGAAGCATCATGGTGTATAGTCATGTAAAGGATATGTATTTAAAACACTGACAACTCATAAATTTGTGTCTTCATTTTAGTTATGCAACAGAATTTATGTAAATAAATTGTCCAGCTTGTCTTCCCTAGATTTTGTAAACCTTTTAAACAAGTATAAGGTACCTTTAAAATTAGACGACTAAAACATCACTCTTCTATGCAATCAGGCACTCAGGTTGCATTACTACAAGTAACTATGCAGATTATTAATCATAAAGACTTGGGCCTCTTCTGACCTTATATACTTTTCCCCTTGGGTGTAAGTGAAACTAGTTCAAACACTGAAACAGCCCCTCCTTTCTCACATTATATTCACTACCACTCGGCTAATGGAGATGGAAAACAAGATCATTAATATCAAAGTCATTATTTCAAGTTTCATGTACAGCCCTCCTTACATGACATCTGAAAAACGGCAATGAACATGCCTTGACCTGAACTGAAAAAAGGCAGTAGCTTCCTTGTTTGACTATACGTAAATGTCTATTGCATATACACAAGTACCCATATAACATGCTTTAGAAAATATGTAATATCTCTGGAAATAAAGGGAAGGGTTTGAGTCCCCTGACAATCACAACCCCAGGCAATGCTACAGGTCTGGGGAAGAGTTGCTGGAAAGCTGCCCAGCAGAAAAGGACCTGGGGGTGCTGGTCAACAGCCAGCTGTATATGAACTAGCAGTGTGCCCAGGTGGCTAACAAGGCCAACAGCATCCTGGCCTGTATCAGAAATAGTGTGGGCAGCTGGACAAGAGAAATGATCATGCCCCTATACTCAGCACGGGTGAGGCCACACTTAAAGTACTGCGCTCAGTTCTGGGCCTGTCACTACAAAAAAGATACTGAGTTGCTGGAGCAAGTTCAGAGAATGGCAACAAAGATGGTGAAGGGTCTGGAGAACAAATCCTATGAGGAACAGCTGAGGAAATTGGGATTATTTAGTTTGGAGAAGAGGCAGCTGAGGGAAGACCTTACTGGTGTCTACAGATATGTGAAAGGAGGTTGTAGTGAGGTGGGTACAGCCTCTTCTCTCAAGTAACAACAGGACTAGAGGAAATGGCCTAAAGTTGCACCAGGGGAGGTTTAAACTGCATATTAGGAAGAATTTCTTTACTGAAAGAGTAGTCACGGAATGGTCTGCCCAGGGAGGGGGTGGAGTCACCATCCCTGGAGGTATTCAAAAAACATGTAGATCAGGCACCTCAAGACATGCTCTAGTGGGATGGTGAGGAGATTATTTGTGTCATGTTTTTTTGTTTGTTTAGTTTGTTTTGGTTTGTTTTTTGGGGATTGACAGTTGGACATCTTAGAGGTCTTCTTCAACCGTGACAATTCTGTGATTCTGTGTAATCTCTGTATTCTTCTGTTTCTCACCTTTGACATTTATTTAAAGTCAACTGCAAATGATTCTCTTTTTTCTGAAGCAAAAGTAATGGTTAAAAGAAGTTCTGGGGTGAAAGTCTTTGAGACATATTGTCTCAAGATTTTTTTTTTTTCTTTTTTTTCTCAAGAGAGAAAAGTTAGTATTTCCTTAGAGTCTGCATTCTCAACATTCATCCCTCCACACTACTATTAATTAGACCATATAAATCGGTATCATTCGTTTACTTTGAATTGGGTCCAGACATTAGGGAACATAAGTTGACATTAAAACTACTAGTAGATTCAGAACATGATCTTCTGCAATAAGTATATTTACTGGATTTATGTTCCATGTTACCTCCTTGTTTTTCCCCTACTTCTAAATAAAGGAACACTTTCCTTGGTTTCACCAGAACTCAGGACCCAAAAAATGCTCCTTCTCTCTCAGATATCATATCTAAATACATTATTCACTAGCATATCAAGCTGCATCTTGAAAGTAAGCTTTTCACCCTTCATCTACTCCCTCCTACTACCAGAAAGCTTCATTGTTCCAATAACAAGAACTCTTCTCATTCCTCTCCCTAATGTATCTGTTTATATATTATATACTCATTTGTCCTTATTTAAGTTCTCCACAGAGTAGCAGTCACTTCCCGAAACATTTATCCTTTCATCTTGTCTTAAATTTCCTTTTGTAAGGTGGGATGATCTGAACAACGTAACACCATTATAGTTCTTTTATTCATCTGATTCAGTTTGAATTCTTTTTGATGAAGGAACTATAATCATGTACAGTATTCCTCATGAGATCTCACTACTCCCTTATAAAATGACACTTGTACTTCCCTACCTCGAATGAATGTATTTTACCAAATGCATGTGGGGTTCCTTTTTCCTCTCTTAAACAGTCAGAAGACAAAGTCTTCTCCTCTTCTGTGGTTTCCAGGTAGTAAGCTTAGAGAAGAAATTCTTCAGCCAGCCTTTTATTTTGAGTTATCCCTTTGCATCAATGCTAATATATCATAAACCAGCACTATTCTGATCTCACTAGCAATATTCTCAAAAAAGCCTACAGTAAAGACTAACGTACAGGTCATGTTTACTATTTTAAATATAAACATAGAGGATGTAGTAAGCTTTACTAAATTACATTTAGCATATCAGACATTATCTTTTCATGTGATAAATTTTTCATAGATTTGGGAGCATAATTTTTATTATCAAAATCACAGGAAAAAACATATTTCAAAAATAAAAATTCTTTTTACTATCTGTTATATAGAGAGGAATAATTCAAAAAGTAATTTAGATAAAATTCTAAGTAGTTCTTACATATAGTTCCATATTAATTTAATATGCAGAGGAATACAAGTAGTTTTTATAATTTTGTGCATATTTAAATGTCAAAGAATGTCTAAAATACTTCAACAGCAACCTACAGGGAACTCCACAGAAACACCTGCAGAATTACGTCCCTATAAAGGAAATTTCTTCAAGTCAGTTAACAATAGTCCCACATTCAAAAACATTTGTTTAAAATATGTCTGTGTCTTTGGAATGAGGAATATTTTATGGACAACCATTATAGGTTATTGAATGAGACTTATCTGTTATGTTTTCATCACTATTATAAGGATACTATCAAATACTGGTGTTTGCCAAACAAAAATGGTATTTTTTTAGTCAGTATATGCATACCCACAGCATACACATGCACACTATTCTGTGGGTATGATGCAGTAAAAAAATACTTAAAAGATTTTGTATAAAGAATGCTAGTAAAACCAAGACTTTAAATGTGAAATGAAGGAATAAACTGCAAAAGGAACTATGTATGGGCTTTCTTCTCCAGTAAGGTCCAGACAAAATTGTTCAATGATCAGTATGTGGCTTTGATACCTTTTAGTACCTGTGGTATTACATTAGTATGTGACAAATAAGCATCATAACATTATTTTAGCAGTATCTTGGTCTCTAACTACTTTTTCTTTTTTTTTTTTTTTCCCAAACATAAATGTTTTACACACTAATATGACAAAGTAATTCAGAACTATGTACCTAACCTATATCTTATAGCAAAATATAGGTCAGAGAAGAAAAGGACAGTGAGAAAACAGTGGAGATGACACCATAGTGTAATGATTACAAGCATGAGATGTATGTATATCACAATTACTGCCAATTTTAACTGCCATATCTTTAAATAATAAGAAATTATTCCAGACTTCCAGATACTCCCTCATAATGGAAAATAAGCCTGCTTGACCAAATTTGTTCTGAAGTGGATGCATAGCCACACAACCAGTACAAACAAAAATCTATCAGTTAATTTATACCAGTTGATAACCAGAAAAATACTTCATATTTGTACTGAAATTAATACAAATTATTTGTTTCATATGCAAACCAAGTACAGTGCTTGTTTTTCAATTATCCTACTTAAATTGCCAGTTTTAAAATTCTAAAGAACTGCAGCTCTGCTGTTTCAGTAGGTGAAACAACAACTTACAGTGACTGATCCATCAGGACAACAGATTCCAATCTGAAGTAATCTTTACAAAATATCAACCATAAGACTTCTACAATTTGCTTGTACTATAAAAAAATGTTCCTCCTCCATATATTTGAGTTTATAAATTATTCATCCGCAATAAATTAATATGTAACAGTGGATTAGTGCACATGGTAAAAATTACAAATATATAATAAATCTTACTCAACATTAGCCTGCAATATTAAGTTGCTATTTCCCTCTACTTGTATATGTGTAAAAACATACCACATGCAATTTATTTCTGAAAGCCTATGCTAGTTAAATTAAGAAATTCCAGCATTGCTGCTTCTCAGCCTCATTTGTTAGATATCAACATTTAACTTTTAACACAATCAGTAATGCTTTGTTTATACACCAAATGTTGTTCATTATTAGTCTTTTAGCATGTGGATTAAATAATCTAAATATAGGAACATATGAAATGTTTAGCTTTACTACTTTGATACTGGCAACTGAAGGGCCTAGTGTTCTAAACTTTGCTTCATTCATTGATTTCATATTTGGTAGAATAAAAAAATACAGACGTTTTATAAAGCCAAAATTTTGCTAAAGATTTAGGCAGAAGAGAGATGATTACAACTGCATCACTGATTAGTTTAGAACAAAGCAGCTACTTGTAAAGTACATTTCTTATGCTACAGTTGTCTAAACTTATATGCAGAGTAGATTAATATTTTAATCTCGATTCTCTAAACTCACCAAATCTTTCTTACACTAGGCTTCATAGTGAAATCTGATATAAACTATAAAGTGACATTAACAGAAAATCCCTTATCTTTCCTTTTGTCTTTTTATAAATCAAATTAAATTACTATGACTATATCATTATTAATTTATTTTTTCCATCTGGCTGCCCCACTAGACCTCAGTTTTAAACAAATTTAATCCCTTTCCCATTTGATTCAACTACATTCCCCGAATGTAGTTGAGTGACCTAACCTTTCACTTATAATTTACACAAAATATTTTGCTGTTACTACATGGGCACAAGTAAAATAATATCCAATACCTCTATGAGTAACAACTGCAAGTTCTTTAGTTCTTTCTATCTGCTCAGCATTTCTTGGTCGTCTTCTTGTTCTTTGTAAATTTGCTTGATGAAGGGAGAGCGCTTCCTTGGAAGTGGCCGACTCCAGAATTGATTTTCTTATTTTCATAGCTTGCACTTGTTGATCTTCAGAAGGTTGTCTACAGGTGGTCACTGCACTGGATGCAGTAACATCAGCAGATGTGCTAGCAACAGTAATAGCACCAGTAGTGGCCGCAATACGCTCCTCTAACTCACCAGTGGAGGCAGTTTTGATCAAAGTGGAAGAACCTGTGGGACACACAGTAGCACTGGATGCTAACTTTTTCTTTTGAATTGTGTTTTCCTGATCAACCTAAGAGATTAAATTTCCTTCTGTTTAACATAGTAAAGACAACTGACATGAAAAGCAGAAAGTCAATACACTTTATTTAAAATTTTTAAGTAATCAGAACATTTTTTTTAATGCTAGTGAACATTTTGCAATTATAGTAAAATTACATGTTTAGTTTTTAAATGTCCTCAAAAACTTACAGTGTAAACTTCTGTACCAGTCAGAATGACAGCACATAATTTCCACCCCTGCAAATTCAGTCCTGAAATCAGCATGTCTAGAGCAAAATATACAGCTATATCATTAGAAGGAACCCCATGTGTAGAGAAGTGAGAACTGCTTTATCAAGGAGTGAAACAGCAGCATTATATAGTAACCTAGGTAGTAGGCGAAGCTTCTGTACTCCTACTGCTAGTAACACTGCCAAATACATTCATACATTTAATTCTTTTCATCAAAGTTTGACAAAGCTTCAAAAGCTCATTTAGACTTGATACAAGGCCAAGGGTAGATGGGTAGTAAAATACACATTTAAACAAAACATCTAAGCATAATTATCTATACTGATATTGGACAAAGGCTGCATTTGTAATTCTCTTTTTGCTCACTGATTCCTGTAATAGATCAGATTCTTTTACTCAAAAAAACCCACCCACAAGATGTTTCATGAGATAAAAAATTGTCCATTCACTGCTTGTGAAAACATCAAGTTAACACTTCTAACTTGCCTAGTAGCTAAAAAATATAACCCATGTGGGAATTTTTAATATTTTATTAACCTTTTCATCCTTCCTCATTTCCCCAGATTTGGCTGTAAATCTTTGAAAGCCAAGTCTCTCACCTGTGAGCATTTAAAACATTTAACACAGCAGCAACACCATCTTTACTGGAATGAATAAATGATGGTGCAATGCGTAATAAAATTCATTAAAAAAAAAATAGCATAAACAAAGCTAATGTAGCATGAACTGTACTATGTCATACTGGTATCTTTAAAACATGGCTTTTTTATTCCATAATAATGATTAAGGGGCTCTTGAACAATCATTCAAAATAATATTCCACACTTCTCTTTTTGCATCTGAGCTGCCCTCTCACACAGACTTTGAGATTTATCCTGTAAGTGTAGTGGGTGATAACAGGATGGAAAAAAAACAGAGTTTTTGCACTGTTTGAAGAACTTATACACTAGAAAATGGAATTAAGACTCCAAGAGGAACTGAGCGTTATATAGCACCTTTCATGCACAATGTATAGCATATCTCATCAGAATTATCAAATACACTGTATAAATAAACAGAACAGATCCTAATGTCAAAAATACTCTTGCTAATAAAATCTCTTTTGTTTAATGCAGAAATTATACAGTCGTTCCTGCTTCAAAACTAAATAACCTTAAAAGCACCAGGTAAACCTCCAGGTTTGTGTGTCAGGGACTGAACCAAAAACTATTTTTTATTTCAGAATAGAAGAAAATTGTCACAAAGAGTAATATCAAAAGCTTAGACTAGTTATGATACAAGATACAATAAATTTTGACAGACTGGTACAAAGATTAAAACACAAATGCATAGTCAAGAGCTATACTGGAATAGCATGATGTTAATTAAAACAAAGAAAACTCACTGCATGTTACATAACCACAACTATTAAAGCAAACTCTGTGTGGACACTTCATCATGCAAGCGAATGTACAAGAACAGGCAGTCACCTGCTCTTAATACGAAGCTCATAGTGAAATTACATTCAGAATCTCAGTCAAATGGCATGGTATGTCCTAATGCTTTATAGAGGCACAGCCTCTTAAATGTTAAAAATTTAGAGAAAGGTAATCTCAAAAATTAAAAAAAAAAGGCAAGAAAAATTATGGTTTCTTAAAGCTTAAACGCTTATACATTGAAAAATACTATACTACTTTGACACAGAAGCAACTTTCAAGCAAAACACCTAACTTACCGAGATTCTACTTAAACTGCAAAGAGAACTCATGCAGAAGATTAGCAAAATGTAAACAGCATGGTGTAATTCACATGGAAAATTTTAATAAAAAACTAATATTATA
>JANHGN010020342.1:0-20449 GCA_024605025.1 Megaceryle maxima | reverse complement strand
GCCCCAACTCATTCCAAAAAGTTATGTAAAAAAAAACATTTCATAAAAAAAAAAAAAAAAAACAACAAAAAAAAAAAAAGTAAAAATTAAAGAGAGCATTATTTTATTCTGCCAAATATAGGATGGGACATTCTGACATTGGTTAAGTTATTTCTTTGAGCACAGCTTTTTAAAACATGGATTTCAATTTTTTTTTTTTTTTTTCTTAAAAATCTTAACAACAACTTCTAAATCTTCTTCATTTCCAGGCTGCAATGGTAGGCCCACTCTTAACTTAGTCGTATTATTTTAAGACAGGGCAGGGTGTGTGCATGCATGTGTTATTATATATACATATAGATGTAGGTTAAATACATAAAACACTTTATGTGTATATACTTGTAAATATACACATATATACATACATGTTCTCCTTATAGTAACTTAATGGCAAATGTTGTTATTTGGGCATTAGATTATAGGCTCAAAGTTTTCTAAGACTAACTGGCTTTTTAAGTGGCTTGGGATGAAATAAGACATCCCCTGGAGCATCTCAGTTAAGACCAGTTGTTATTAGTCATTGAACAGCCTGGCTGTGAGACACAATCATGCACATCCCTCTCCCTCCTTCTTTCCTTCCCAAGCTCTTTCTTCTGTTTATTACTTTCCCTGTTGTATTAAAGACTCGTCATAGTTATAAGCTCCATCTCCTAGTTCTCCTTGCTCAGAACACAGGAACAGTTTCAGCTCCCGTCTTTGACACAGCCCATGTGACCTTGGGCAACTCACTTAATACCTCCAGGTTCCAGTGCTCCGTCTGCAAAATAAGGAGAATAAGTTCTTTTTCCCTGTTCTTAATTCCATCCATTAAAAATGCAAAACCTTCAAAGCCGAAACTGTGTGTTAATATATGTTTCCCCATCCTAGCGTGATAAGGTTTGGATCTTAATTGGGCCCTGCAGGTTATGCCACAGTACTAATAATGACACTAATTATTTGGTGTGCGAGATCATTGCTTTTTAATAGGCATTGGGTTTTTTTACAAAGTGGGAGCTACAGTGACAGTGTCTGCCTGGGATGGTTGTTCTTGCTGTTGCAGAGAAATTGAGCCTGGGGTATGAACTTGACAATTTTGTGATGTCTGACCTCTAGAAAATAAAAAGAAAAACATTTTTCCAGCACATAGGAAGTGTGAAAAAGAGACAAAGATGAGTCTGAGGTGTAAAGAATGAAAATAGAGCTTTGGCTGTTATTTTATCTGTTGAGAAAAGCAAAGCGGGGGCAGAGGAGCTTCCCCCTAGTAACACTTCTAAGCAATGTGGTGGACACTGAAGTGACAAGCCACCCACTGCCCTTTGCTTGGGCTTTTCTTCTTTCTGGTATTGCCTGTTCTGTTGAGAATCCAACCTGAACTAGAGCCTCTTCCTTTCTCATCCCATCTGTGACACTGATTTAGTCTCTGGCCTCAGGCAAATCACCTAACCTTCCCCTGCTGTGTAAAACAGAGATGATCATATACACTTCAGCAGTCCTGAGCTGATTAATGCATTAAGGTAGAATATACCTTCTACCACAAAATATGGCAGGAGGCTATATGGCTACTATCTATGTACAGACTTTATAAATATTTATATGTGTATATATGTATCTATCATATTTTTCTAAATCTAGCTTCCTTCTCTATCCAAAATCACCAGTAAAATCTAAGGGGATTTATAATCTGACTGTAACACCAAATTTGCAGTTGTCCCTTGAAGGAACATTGATCCTATCTTGAGCAGACAGACGTGTCTCCCAGCCACTACCTCTGTCACTCCCACCATTGCAGTTCCAGTTGCCAGAGGACAAGATTTCTTCAAAGGGAATCTAAAGGATCTGGGGTTCATTTATATAAAGGATTTGATTCGAAATGATACACTGTGGGATACAGAAGTAATTTATAGCTTTTCCTTGTTGTTCAATCCTGTGCATTTTTAAGCACTGAGAGATGAGGGTGTTGCTTGACATTCTCCTACACCAAAGCTGCTCTTTTTAATGTCATAGAATAAGGTAAAGCAAGGGGTCGCTCCCTCAGATAGGGCACATTTGCCTAGCTCTTCTGAAGTCGCAACAAAGTCGTAGAAGATTATCCTGTCTGAAGCCAGAATAACTCCACCAAATAGCCCCAGGTGCAGAGCAGGCACTTTCCAGGACACTGGGAAGGCAAAAGATCACCCATGGCTTCATCAGCTGTCTCTAACTAGGAAAGCAGGACATTGCCGCTGGATATACCCAAGGTATGAACTTTTTATTTAAAAAAAAAAAAAAGGAGAGGGGGGAATTTCAGTAGATAAGCACACTGGGAGCTATTAAGCCTGGTTCTATAAATGCAGCCTGCTTAGGATGTCTACATCAGTCAATGCTGGAGGCACAGACACCTTTTTCTTCCTTCTAGTAGATTATTCTTCTCTTTACTACTCTTGACTTCTGTTAGAAACAGGACACTGGACCATGAGGGCCCTCTGGCTTGACCTCACATGGCCAATGTCACAAACTGTGTTTAAAACCACATTAGGTAACATGATTTTCTTACAAGTAAAACTCTAATGCGAAACTATTGTTAGTCCTTTTAGAATGTATGAACTGGGATCTGACACATTTGAACCTCTCTAAGCCATTTACCCCAGAAAGGATTCAACTTGCCTTTATTTAGCCCTCTAAGATGTAGCTATTGACATAGCTGAAAGAGCCACCTCCAGCTCCATCACCAGCCCTGAAGAGAAAAGGGCCTTTTTAAGAAGCAATTCCTCTGCAGATCGTAGAATCATTGAATGTTAGGAAACATTGAATGTTTTGGGTTGGAAGGCACTTTTAAAAGTCATCTAGTCCAACCACCCTGCAGTGAGCAGGGACAGTTGTCTATGTAAGCACAATGCTCTAAAAAGTGCGAGCAGCTCAGACACAGCCACCACAGGGAGGCCAGGCAAAACCCACCCCAACTGTCACCACTGCCCTTTGGAATAGCTACAGACAGGAATGGGCTGCTAGAAGCCACAGACAACCCTCCTCTCCACATGTCCTCCTTCCATCCATGCCCATAACAAGGCTATATCTGCAGACTAAGAAGTTGAACTTGTTTAGACTTTTCTCCTTCAGACAGCCTTGGTGCTCAGGTAAAGCATGCACCTGAGTGACTACCTGCACACAAATAACATTGGTTTTAGGCAGTCTGGACACAGTTTAGGTCTTGCACTGGTCCTTCACCCATCAGTAGAAAACTGGGATGATTTCTTCCCTTGAATATCATTAAAAACAGTATGTGTCTGCACTAAGGATCACCAGAGCTATTTGAACACCTGCTTTAGGTAGAAGATGCCACCATGGGTTGTTAGAGGTGTCAGATTATGCTCTGCTGACACAGACCTAGCTGGGTAGAGAGAGAAGCAAGGAGAAAAGCCAGCTGACCCTCTGCCCAAGCAGGGAGCCAAGAGAAAGAGCATGAGAGATGTATTTGCTTACTGACTGATGTAGTGGAGAGAGGCGCTGCTGAAAGCTGGAACTCGCCCATTACAAACAGTCCCACCAAACAAAACCCTTCTCCCAACCACCCTAGAAATGAGGAGGGAAGGCTGGATGAAGGGTCCACAGCAAATGGGGGAGGAGAAGGAAAGGCAGGGAGTCTGCCAAGGAAGGACGAAGAGGACGGGAAAACCACAGAAACTTTGGGGGAAGGGGGGGTGAGCGGGATAACAGCGAGAAGCAAACATTGGCCTCAGCGATTTTAAGAGACAGAGGAACTCAGAAGTAATTTTCATAAACTTTTAAATATAGCTTTAAATATTAGTAAAGCTTAAGCCCATGCACACAAAGGCAAGTTCCCTTTGAAAGAGTTCCAGAAAACCATGAAATGCTGTTGATAAGACTGTGCCAATTTGTAAAGCCTGCCACAATCTCTGGCTCACGTTTCCTCTCTCTCTCTCCAATTCTCTCTCTTTCTCTCCCCCCCTCTATTTTTCTCATTCTTTCCTTCCAAAAGCTCACTGTGCTTTGTGAGTCAGAGGAGCTGCAATGACAAAAACGACAACGACAAAAATCTTTATTTCTGAAGCCGAACCATCTTCTTGGCAAGGAGGAGAATACGTGGTCTCCGCGTCTGATCGATTCGGTAAAAATAATGTCAAAGTGGCATTTGCAGACACAGATAAAAGATTCTGATGGAAAGTGCCCAGTGGGGACAATGTAAGTAAACTGAACCCAGAGTTTCTTACCTTTTATTAGCAAATTGTGTTCAGCCTTAATTATAGGTTTGCCAGGGCCTGACACTTGTCAGTGTATTTACATGGAAAGATTGAAACGTTGATAAGGGTCTTTTTGAACTGAAGGAAAAATAAGTTCAGCATGGAGGGGGATGGGAGAAGTCCCTCGGAAGGAGTTTTCAACAGGTTCTCTGTGCCATTAGTTCAAGTGTTCAAGATTTTCCTTTTTTTGTGTGTGTGTGTGTGGCATTACTTAGAGGATGTAGCTGGGAAGAAGGTTACAGTGTGCTTGGTGCTGTACATAGAAAAAAAAGATTTATTGAAGGAGAATATAACTGAACAGGCAGTCAAAAACCTGGAGGAACACAGGCTGGAGGGACTCAAGGTCACAAAACAGGACCATGTCACATGAGCTGCCTCAGTCTCAATTTAGAGTTTTTCTGCCAGACCAGTCCTCAGCTTACATCCCTCCTCCACAAACTCCTGGGAAATTTTGCTTCTGCTCTTACACCTCCCCTGCTGCCATTCTGTCCCAGCATCAGGTTGGTTCCTGTTTGCTCAGATCACCCAGGTGATAAAGCATGAAGAATGAAAAACAGATTAAAAATATATTAAAATCCAATATAAGAAAGTCATTAACAAGAGGTGATTAAACTGAAGCTTGATCTTTCTGTGATATGAGTTCCCATAATCTCTCTCCCCTGGGTGGGGTGGTGGGGTGTGCCGCAGAGTGGGAATTCTTTCGTAAAACTTTGATTTTGTCAGCTCCTGGAAGCCAACCCTACCCGTGGCCCAAGGTCCATTTGAGCAAGTTGGTGGGCTTCAAGCATTGCTAGGAAAACCTCTCAAGGTGATCAAAGCATTTCATTTCAGCACATTAAAAGACTAGGTTTGTGCTTTTGCTCTTGGACCTGACTGGTGAAAAACAAAATAGAGTCAGAAAAATAAAAGTATTTGTTCAGAAATTGTTTCAAGAAAGCTGGGAACAAAGGGAACATTTGTAATTATGTGAACCAAAACCCCAACAAAATCTGATTTTTTTTCTTTGTGGAAATTTTGTGTTCTGAGGGTGACTGTACCATTAGTTCAACAATTGCAGCATTTCTGTGAGATGAACAGCCTCTCCACAGCCAGCTAAAGCATTAATCCTGGAATTAATTTTGGCTGCATGCAGCCTGAACAAGTCAGTTCATCTGCAACAGCACCTCAGCACCCAGACCACACATGGTGCACTGGACCAGGCTAAGGGGGATTACAATGCATCCATCCCTCCTTGCAAGAGCAAATCCTCTCCTATTATACCACAGTGACAACAGCTAAGTACAGGCTGTTCATACAGCTTGTCAAAAATTTCCTACTTTATCCCATCTTTGCTTTTACATAGAGATCCTGAATGATCATGGAGAAGGTGGCTCTGCTGGGTATACCAACTCCTGGTAGTCCTTCTTATGGAGACAAAGCTGGAAGGTGCAAAAAGGTGCTAAACAGGCCCATCTCTGGGGACAAGGGACATGATGCAGGTCAGTCCTTGTCAGAGGGTAAGGAAGGGATGGTGGAAACAGCTCTTCTTTTTTGGGGTGAGAAGTGGCAGGCAGATGGCTTAACCTTCACCACACAGCTGATGGGCTCCACATTCACAAGAGACATCAGGATGCTGCATGGTCACCCCAGAGCATGGCTCACCCTCTGGAGCCCCCTGAGAAAGCTGCAGCTTCCAGCAACCAGTGATGTCTGTGCCCAACACATCCTGCAGCCACACCATCCAACCTCGACCCATGCCCAGGCAGGCTGGCCCAGCCCCATTTGTAACGTAATGACTATCATTACACGACAAAGACATCTAGAGGCAGTCACCTCCCCACCCTTCGTCACATGAAACTTCACACAATGGGTCAAGAGAAAGCACAGGAGCCTACCCTTTGCCTAAGGCTCCCAACTGTAATGTATAAGATAATTATAAGGCTCCTTTCACAAAATGTGGAAATCTGGTGTGCATCTGTACCCTTCCTCTCCTCTGGGGCAAATGCAGCAGCCTTTTAACAGCCAGCAGCAACACTCCCAGAAGATCACAGGTCCTCCAGAGAGGAACTGCAAAGCAATGGTGGGAGCTGCACAAAGGAGAGTGCAGTAACACAAGGGTCAACCTGTGCTCAGAACTGCAAAAAAAGCCAAAGATCCTTTTTAATTCCCAGAAATCCTGTGCCAGCTGCACTGGGCCTGGGTTTTGCTGTCTCCTGAAGAGCTCCATGGACTTGTCCCAAAGGCAGGCTCAGCCCCATCTTTGTAATAAGCCACCACTCCCTTCCATAAACTCCTCTTCATATAAGGACCTTTTATATGTTCTGTAACAGCCAACACTGGCAAGGAGCCAGCTCCTCACCTGGTCTAAATGTCTGCAGCTCTAACCACAGGTGGGGTTATGCTCATTTACACCCGTGAAAATGCAACATAGGCTTTGACCACCATAGTGTTCCTGACACTTCTAGATTCCTGCAATTTGCAGAATATTAAAGGTTGGTAAGTCTAGACACAGTAGACATGTGAGGACATCTTCAGCACATATTAGGTGTAATGCCTTCATCAAAGCAGTTGAGTTTGGCATGAAATTATGAACGGCTTAGCCTCTTCACAGCCGACTTCAGGCTTTTAAGTGACCCAGGCTATCTCCATCCAACAGCTTCTCTGGCCCTATCTGTCTCTTCTGTTGCCTAACCAAGAAGGTGAGCACCTACACCTTGGACTTAGCTGTGCTCATAACATTATGCAATGGGCTTTTGTCTTGCAGATGGCCCAAAGTTACTTGATTTCTGTCACTTGTATTTCTCCTCTCTGCTGATACATTGCCTTTCATCCTTACCTCCTCCCCACAACACTCAGACAGTACCCACAGAAATTTAGAGAAGTTATTCCTGTATAGCAAAGATTGCCTGATTACTTACTGCAATATATGGGGTCAAAACATTTATGAGGGACTTTAGGACAATTTCATAAAAAGCTCTGCATCAAGGGTAAGGGCTGCACTGGCTGCTACATGCATGACAGTTGCTCTCTATTAAACCCTTTCCCTTCCCAAAGGGGAAGAGAAAGGGAATAAGGGAGAAAGACTTATGGATTAGAAAAGAAAACTAAAAGAATTTTAATGAAGCAATGACAATAAAATTATATATGTACTAATATATAAAACCCCACTACCTGGGGAAGTTCCAGACTGGACTTGGCAGAAGATGGGAACCGGGTTCAGGAGCTGGATTAGGGAACTGAATTCAGGAATACACAGTTTGGGATTGAAGGCAGAAGAATAGGCATCCTTGAAGAAGAGAACTTAATCCTTGTGATGTATATGAAATGGAATACCTTGTTGGTACATTTTGGGTACCTGTCCTGTCCACTTCTTCTCTCAGGTGCCACATTTTATGGCACCCCCAATGCTGCACACAAGATTTAGCAGTGACCTTGGTTTCTATAAGAGCAAGCATAAGTAAGAGCCTTTCTGCACATCAATTCTTGGTAGTAACTGCAAACATCAGGCATTATCACTGCTGGAAGCAGAGGCTGTCTGCAAAAATATCCTGATAACTTCAGAAAGTGCAGTTACACAGAAGAGTGTGAGCTGAAAAGTAAAATCACTGAACAGAATGGTTCTAACTCAAAGCAGAACACACTGTAAAAGGGCACTGAACATTTAAAGCTCTTACACCACCTCAGCAATGGCCACATTTCTAAAATGGGACATTTTGTCATGCTTGCTATAGGAAGTACTTAATTCCCATTGTATAGTCAAAGGGTACGATAGTCTTCACCTAAGCAATAGCTGTTCTAGGAAAAGGTCTCTCCCTTCCCCCTTCAAAGTAGCCTTTCCTATTAATACTGGAGATTGTATCAGTTACACCCTATGCTATTTTGGTGTGTGTATTTGGTTTGGACTTCACTCAAATATTTACCTAAGATCAGGGAGGCAAAAGGAAGACAAGGTTCAATGAACTACAACTACTTTTCTGAAGAGAATTGCTCGGTGTTCTGTTTTCTTTCTTTTTCTATTACTTTTATTTACTTATTTACTTATTTCTTCTTCCCTCCCTTCCCGCTTTCCTTCCTTCCTTCCTTTACAAAGTCTGTGGAAAACCTCCTTAATGATGCTGTAAATCTTTGTATAATTAGTCCTCTGACATCTAAGGATGCCCAGATGCTCATTTCCTATTGTGAGTTTCTATTCCTGGTTTTTTTTTTTCTGTACCAAACAGAGCAAAGATACATAGGAACTTTGGTTGATTTCGTATTTTGTGGGCCCACACAGGGACCTTACAGTGCCATAGTCACGGGTAACAAAGTAAAGATGCTGGGAGTGCAATCACCACAGCCAAGAGGGCACCATGAAGCAGGCACAGGGGAGTGACTCTTCAAAGTCCATTTGTATATAAAACCATCTGAATCTGAAGCCAAACCCCTTCCACTATGAACACCTTGAGTCTGAGCCTGTGTTAATCCCAGACTTGCTTCATGGCCTAAATTTAATCATCAGCACACATCTGTAGCACAGACATGTTGGGCACAAATTGTTTTTTTTCTCCCATGGCAAAGTCACCCAACCGAGGATGTGAAAAAAAAACAATCTGAGGTCTTTTCCAGGAGGGACCCAAGACTACATGCAGATGGGATCTGTAGGCATTCTGAACAGCTTGGTGTGCTGCATTGCATAAAGGCATCTTGGGTCCACAAAGCTAGCTAGTGGAGAGCTGGCAACTTCAGTCTGCCCTCTGACTTATTTCCTGAGATAGAAAATAGATGTAGCCAAAAAGAGCAGTAACAAAGGCCCGGCAGCTATCCAAAAATCCAACACTGACCCTGTTATTTAATCATAACCAAGAGTATAGAAATGGGTGATGACGTTCTCCCAACCACTAGCTTTCCTGTTTCTCTAAGTAAAGATTCAAGCTGCCTCATTCCAAGCATTTCTTTTCTGCAGCATCAAAAAGTAAGATACGCTTGAACCACTCGTGCTTCCACTAGCAGAACATGTTTCCATGAAAGACAGGTTCTGAGCCCAAAATTCCTTTCCGCAACACAAAACATGCAGGTCTCACGTTAAGGTATGCGGCAAACTGAAATGCAAAGGAGTATGCCAGGATTAGCACAGAGTTTAAGGTGCAGAGGTCATCAGTGCTTAACAATAACTTTCTCGCAACAGTCAGCAAGGAAAGTGGGTTGTGAAATAGAAGTAGGAACAGGTCATAAAAACTCAGAATTATTTGTATTTCTCTAGTCTCTAGCACAAAAAGGAAAATCCCAGATGGGAGTGCTCTGATAAAGAATATTCTACTGTATTATTGATCATGTTTATAGTATTGGTACAGCTTTATAGACACTTATTTGCTGCAAAAGTGTCTGCCTGAAGGCATGTAATGTATGATTAAGTCTCACTCTAGATTTGTGACAAAGGCCACCCACACCCTTCTCAGACCCAGGCAGGTATTCAGTGACCCAGCTCATGCAGTCAAAAATGGCAGGATGTGATTGTAGGTTACTCAGCCTACTGTGTGGTCACTGGGTAGAAAATTTGATTCTCAGAGATCATGTTGGCTGCATAAGCCATCTGAAGTCTTCGTGATAATTTGAATTATCTGAAGCAATTCAGATAATAGGCCAATACACAATTATTCTGTCATTAATTTTCAGTTTTCTATAATTACACTTGATTTCTGAGAATACATCTATTACTCAAAAGAATTTGTGCCAGTGTTGTATATTAACAGATTTTAACCTATTGGTCATCATTTCCTGCTTAAATGGTTTATTTGCCAGTTATGTTTGATTTGGCTTCTGGGTTGAGTGGTATTTTCTGCATTGCCTAAGTAAATGATGATTTTAAAATTTTGAAACAAAGTAATGAGGAAGTCATGAATAGCAAATTCTCTCACTTGTTTCAGGTGGTTTTGCCTGGCTCTGTGGATGAGTAGTCAGAGGCCCAGGACCAGTTTCTCCCACCAAAGGCATTAAAAGGATCACCTAATGTAGGCAGTAGTCGCTGCTGAGATAAGATAGCGATACCCACAGAACAATTCTGATATGAGATAATGTGAATCACCCTCAGCAGGTGACTATTGAGCTCTCTTGACTATAAAGTGACCATGTACCATGCTTCAAATTTATTCACCTCTAATAAGAATTTGAAGTATGAAGAAGTTAATTTGGGTCTGGAAGGATAATTCCAATGGGGAATTTTTACAAGAGCTGTTCTGCTGCCTGCAGCCGGCTCCAGCAAAAACTGCAGCCTGATATTAATTATATGTAACATATACACAGTAGATGTCCTTTGGAGACAACCAGGCTAGAGTCCCACCAGATGAACATTCACCCTGCATGTGACTGAAGGTGGGCTGAAGTAGAGAAGACGGGTTAATAAATATATAGAGATATAATTGGTTCTTAGATAATTGGGAATAGTAACTGTTTAGCAGTTCACCAGCAACTGGACTACCGCTTTTGCTCACCTGAAAGCTTTGTTGATGTCTTGCTAGTAACCTGGGAAATAATATTGGGCCAGAGGGAAATAAACCACATGCAAGTTCCTATCCTAAATTGCAAGGATTATTAGTCCCATCATGAAGAACAGATTTCAACATGTGCTTGAGTGCTCCTTTGAGTTGCCTTTCTAAATCTGAACTCTTTGCTCTGATAACACCTCTTTTCAAATCAACAAAGGTTTTTCCTGCATACTGACTTCAGCCTTCAAGCATCTATTCTATGGGTTCAAAACACCAAAGAAAGGGAATTCCCTCATTCTCTCAATGGGCAATGGAAATAAATGTCAAACTTTAATCTTTCTGCCATCCTCAGTCTTCTAACTGGAGATGTGGTAAAAATTTGGAGACGGAAATATGTCTGTATACCAGTGGCTTGCTGCTTCTGCCAGATGACTGTTCTGCATTTGGCTACAGAGTTTACACACACACACATATTGGGAAGCAGAAGATGTGAAGAGAACCAAGAAAGCTAAGAAATGGAAAGATCAATCGTTAATCCCCAGAAAGTACCGTCTGTGGGCAGCATGGCTAAGTTTAGAAATCAAAACCTATTTCTCATAAAATAATCGTCACTAGAACAAAAAAGCCTGCAGCATAAATTATTTCCTTTGGACACTATATTGCAGAAATGCTATTTTTTAACTCTAATGCATCACTCGTGTTTTCAAACTGTGTCAAAGTCCTTCATATCAGCACCGTATTAGAAAGAGGTTATTCCTCTCACTGTGGAGCTAGCTGCAGATACAGTATCTACATCAACATCATGGTTTCTACCTAGTAAATTAATTCAGAGCATGTCTGCAGTGCGTAATTTTTTCCTCCTTTCTTCTCTCATATTTTCTTTGTGTTTATTTCTGATTCAGTTATCACTAAAATACACATTTTAATTGTATTGTACAAGATTCAAACTTCCCCAGCTTTGAACATTCGCATAAACATTTTCACTCAACTTACCTTCACACCGCCTGGAATCCTTGCTGAATTTTTGACTGCCTGTCTGCATTATACAACATAGAGGATTTTTTCCAAATATACACAGCTTTCTAATACACGTACACTGCACAGACATTGCTAAACACACCTTTATAATACATAGATGTCTAGAGTTATAATATATACTATATATATAATGTGGAGATAGATAAAGATATATATATATAGATAGAGGTTGTATAGACGTACATATATATTGAGTAACCACATAAATCTAAAGAGTAACAAAGAAGTCCAGTTGCAATATCAGGGCTCTTTGCCTGTGAGACCTCTAACTGGTATGTGTGCATACCAGTATGGGTATGCAAGTTATCACACAGTAATTAAATATGCTAGAAATATTCTTTTATTGCTATTCTTCAAATGTGCTTTAGATAGAAACTTTCCAAAGAGCTGGGATCAAATCCTGTCCACATCCCATTTATTTCACTGGGTCATTGAGTTAAACACATAGGTTTTGATGTTGGAGGGGGGAAGACTTTTGTTTGTATTTAATATTGAAGTAATTGCCCCCAAATCAACAAGATGGTTTACGGTCTTAAGAGATCCTTTATGACAAGGTGGAAGTCAGGTAGGTTGACAGACACACAGGGCTTCCTCCAGTGACTCTATCATCTGGTTTGTTATTTATTGATTTTTTTTCAAGTAGTATTACACCAGTGTTCAGTACAGTATAGAAGGGCAAAATATCAGTTCATCCCTCTACCTACCTATTCTTTAATCTACTTATTATTCTATGTACGTGTATATAAATATGTGGCACTGAGGCACAATATTACCTTCATGTAAAATCAATAGCTATATGACAAACAGATGATAGATTAGCTGAGGGCAGAAGAATTTAAACTTTAAAAGCAAAAAACAGAAGAGATGGCTTAACCTGGCTTTAGCTGGCCCTGCTCCACCTTCCTCTTCTGACTCTTGAGCTACCTCTCACCTCCTGGGGCCAGACTTCCCACAGCGTCCCTAGGCTGATGCCTTAAAAGCACCTTTCAAATAAATCTGGTGTCAGTCATCCCTGTTTCTTTCCCTGCAGCGTTATGCGGCAGCACTTCCCTCAGAGGGAAGGGGAGGATGCGTGTGTGGGACAGGGAGGGGAGGAGGAAAGGGGTTTACAACTTCAAAAGTAACCCAATTCAGAGCACTCAGCCTAAAGCAAAGAAATTAAGGGCTGTGCTTCTCCCAGCTGATTGGTAAAGGAGATGAAATCCATATGGTGGTCTCAGCACACTTCCTAGCGGCCAGGTGCCTGCATGGTAAATAATGCAGACAGTATCTGGAGTGGTGGGTCCAGCTCTGGAGACCTCAGCACAGGAGAGACATAGACCTGTTGTAGCAGGGCCAGAGGAGCCACACAAGTGATCCAAGGGCTGGAGCACCTCTGCTGGAAGGCCAGGATGAGAGACTTGGGGTTGTTCAGACTGGAGAGGAGAAGGATTCAGGGAGATCTTATGGCCTTCAGTATTTAAAGGGACCTTACCAGAAAGATGGGGACAGTCTTTTGAGCAGGGCCTGTTGTTACAGGACAAGGCGTGGTGGTTTTAAGCTGAAAGAGGGAGATTTAGACTAGACCTAAGGAAGAAATTTTTTATGCTGAGGGTGGTCAGACAGTGACACAGGCAGGTGTTGCATCTCTGGAAACATTCCAAATGAGGTTGGAAGGGGCTCTGAGCAACCTACTCTACTTGAAGATGGTCCTGCTCACTGCAGTGGGGTGGGACTGGATGACTGTTAAATGTCCCTTACAACCCAAAACATTCTAAGATTCTATCCTGTGTATCTGTCCCAAACCCATCAGGACCTGTATGTGGCACCCCTGCATGGAATAGCCCTGAAGGAGACCTACCTACAACACAGACATCATTCAGACTGGGAAAGCAGAATGACTACATTTCCCTACTCTTCTGGATTGAACAGCAAAGGCCAAAGCCTAGTCATAGAGAAATCATTTGGTTTGTCCATGTCTTTAAGAGAAGATGGATTTTCATATGAAGGATATGGACTTCCTACCACACTACAAATTTGTAAATTTAACCCTTGAATGGTCCTCCTTAGTAATCATCCTCCACTTCTATGTGAAGGATTAGAGTTTTTCTTAAAAGTCCCAGGGAAAAAAAAAAAAAAAAAAAGTTTATTCAAAATCAAGACAAGTCACCAAGGCACGGGGAAGAAACTGGACACATTTCGTATCAGTGCAGCTTGAATCTCCTCCTACATTTTTAGTCAGTAGCCTGGTGCTATCTGATGTCTGGAAGGGTTTACGGGCAGGGATGGACTGCAGCCATGTTACATGAACACAGGCAGGAGTTACAGAGCTTACACCTTATACCCTGTTACTTGGGAACAGCTGAGGAGTGATCATCACCCACTGCATAGAAGAAGAGGGACCTTCCCTGTTCAAAGCACGGCTTGCTCAAGGCTGACCCAGGACTCTTACCTAGTATGAACACACACCAAGGCAGAGGCTCTGCAGTATTCTCTCACCACCAGGTCACATCCATGTCTCACCCTTTAGTTCCACCTTAAACCTCCATGGAAAAATCTACCCAACCCAAGGAATACGTACTCAGCTGCCACAAGTACTTTGGTGTTGAGGGACCTGTCATGGTCATTATAATCTGATGACCTACCTCCAAGGTACCATCACCATTGTGCTAGCAAACACATTATTATTCCACACTATTAAAGATGCTCCTTAAAATTCACTCCTATGAAGAAGTCCTTAGACAGTCTTCCCTAAAGGAGACAAGGCTTCCTACTGACCGAAGCAGCCTTGGAAGCAGACCTATGAACAATCTCACTGAGCTAGAAATGGAGCCTTTTGTGACTCCTTTTCTTGATTTTTATCTGCAGAGGCAAGACAGAGTTTCAACCCAGGCATGCTGAGGAGAAAGACCTCCTTATAGTAGGTGAGGGGCTGGAAGGACAACCCAGGGGTTAGCCTTGCAGTTCCATAGCTGCAGTTTTCATAGGCAAAGTAAATTGCAAGCACATGGCCATTTTACCAGTGATGGCAACCTGCTATCCTAAGCAACCCCTGACATTGTCATGTTAGAGGTGACCTTAGCTTCCCATTGCATGTGGGTAGGACACACGGCACTGTGACTGGCTGATGCTGCTGCTGCCACACACATAATGTGTTGTTTCTGCAACCATGGATAAATTAAGATATCCTCATAAGATTAACATTTGTGATACAGCTCCCTCACTGCCCTTTCTGGCGACGCGTTGCCGGCTGGCTACATATCGCCGCTCCAGTCTCTGAAAGGTAATGTTAGCTCAAACAATGAGTCAGATTCACAGGAAGTTTCACAGCCTGTCATACACATTTCTTTTCATTGCTTTGGAGCTGAATGGTGTTTAATAGCACTACCTTTCTCCCACCCACACGAGTGAAAAAGGCTAACTCATTCTTCCTCTCTCCTACCCGTTCTACCAGCTTTACACATCCTCTCTGCTCTCCTCGGGTCCACAGCATATGTCACCTTCTACTCCTGCTGCAACCCTTCCTGTCTGAAAAGCAGGGAGGGAAAAGGAGAAAAGATGATTTGCTGGACTGAATGCTGTTTATCCATTCAATTTCTAACTCATGAGGAAAATTTCAGTGGAATTTAGACTCTTCTGGCATGGGTTCTCTTTTAATTTCAGTGTCAAGAAGCTCTGAAATAAGATTTGCAGCAATTCAAAGTCACATGCAACAGCTGACAGATTAATGCTGAGCCTTTATTCATGGACTAGCCTTGCTAGTCCTGATGACATTCTATGGAAACACTGCAAAAAACATAGCATAGGACCATAGTATAATTCCTCTCCCACCTAGCAAATTCAGATGAACAACCTCTAATATATTACCTTCATCAATCTACTGCCATGCATACAGTGGGGAGGAAACTGTGACATCCAGGAATAAATGGCTGCATTACAAGAGATCCCAGCCTTCAAAGTGTCTCTTAGACCTTCTTCTTGATGTGTACTCTTGCCTTGCTGTATTATTAGTATTAGTGACCATCTCATCTTTACAAGATTTGAGAGTTATCCAAACTGCCCTGCTGCTACTGCCCCACAGACAAATGCATCCACTGCACCTTCGCATTTTCCCTAGTCACGGGTCAAACCTCCAGATACAGAACAAAAGAGCAAGGAATCTGCTCCACCTGTCACCAGCTGAAAAAAAAAAAATCCCAAGCCACTATTCAGCCATCTGAGAATCAGAGAAGCATAAAAACATAGAATTGTTTAGGTTGTAAAAGACCTTTAAGATCATCAAGTCCAACCATTAACCCACTGCTGAGTCTACTGTTAAACCATATCACTAAGCACCAACTCTACATGTGGTGGGGGAGAAGAAGGGGAAATACATCATTTTCTTTCTCCAGGAGATCTCCTGCCCCTGCAGATCTCCTTTCTCTTTGTCACTGGGCCAAAGCTGTTCCCAGCAGCAGAGACATGCCACCCAGCAGCCCCCACAGCCAGCTGTGCATTTCCCTCATAATGAGCTAGGTAATAAGTGAAGGTCTGGCCTTGTGCAGTGAAGGATGCAGACCTCAGAAAATTCTTTGCAAACCAACCTGTACAATAGCAGTGATGTATTGCTGGAAGTGCAGTTTTGTGTTCAAGAGGAAGTCACGTCTAGTAAAAGCTCTGACACCTGATTTGCCTGCGAACAATGTGGATCCTTCTGCGAGAAATGTCCCCACGCCTGGGCTGGAAGGGGAGAAAGACAGTGAGAGAGCTGCCACAGACTGAGCAAGCTGAGGAAACCAGCAAGGAAACTGACAGCTGGAGCGTGAAAGAGTTTGAACAAAGAACAAGGGCTGGGCAAAATGCCTTCAGATTCATCCAAACCAGGCAGCCCCACAGGACTTCTCACAAGCTCAGATTTAATTTGGGAAATCATCCTTTCAATGTATTTTAATTGTTTTGTTGTTGTTTTTCGTTTCAAACAGGTTTTTCTTTTCAAACTGGACTCAGACTCTTATTTGGGATTGTTACTAAATTTAGCATTCAGTTATTTAGTATAAATACACAGAAAAGTTTCCTCGTGCTCAAACTGCATGTTTGTGGGTTGAACAGCCATGCACTTTTTCTTTTCATTTCCTTTTATGTCATTAACAAAAAGCACTGAAAGCTTTTTGTTTCAGATCAACTGAAGGTGATTCTTAAAATAAATGGCTCATCCACCCCTCCTACCCAAAATCCTTTATTCATACATTTCTAGTAAGAATTTCTGGGGGCCTCAGAAGCCATAACCTTTGTTCTTGAGTATCTGTACCATCTACTTCTAGGAAAGCTGCCTGTAAACTACTACTAGACAAGATCACAATCAGATGTTTCCTTCTCTGGTGTTTCTCCTTTATATTTGTTACAGTACCAATAATGCTGCTTCCTTCTGGGTCTGCACACTGAAGAAGCAGCACAGCTAGAAGAAACTGTGATTTCAGAAAAGGAAGTGAAAACTATTTCCCTCCTGTGAACCCAGAGCTGAGCAAAGTAATAAAAACTGAACACAACAGACTACAAATAAACAGTTGGTGCTACTCTGATTAGACCACTCACACAGTTACTTCTGTGTCTTGCTTAGGTTGCTAATAGGAATAATTTGTGATGTTAATAAGAATAAAGGCTTTGACAATGGATGCAAATAATTGTGATTTGTCCAGAAATCTTTCTTTCTTCTTCATTAAGTAGAAATTTCCTTATGCCATCAATTTTCTAAATTTATTCCCTGCCCACCAAACTGTATGTCCACCTCTTTTCAGACAGTAATGTGAAGTGCTTTATAAGAACTTATTGTCTGCTATCTGATAGTTCCAATTTTTCCACCAGGGAGACATTAACTGAGACCTGGTGGCTTAAAATATTCCCATTTCTTTCCCCTTTAAATCATTTCAGAGAATTCACTGGCCTGTAACTGTTTGCACCTCAACTGAGACCTCTTAACTTCTGGTATTTGATGGTAAGGTTTGCGGTATTTAACCACAACCTGGTTAAAGATTCTTATTAAATAATTATATCTTGATGGCATTTAGTTTTCTTTTAATCCATCTAGGATCTTGGTCTTTGTGAGGAATATGGCCTTGGTCTCCAAGAGGAGTAGGGCTGAGATAAGAACAACCATCCCATCACACTGATATCATGTGACAATACACTGTAGAGAATATATCTTCTTTGATCTATTTTAAACTTTCTCCCTTTTACTTTTGAATGAAAGTCCCCTTGTTTACTGTTGTGATAGAGGACAGTAGTCCAGCTCATTTTAGCAATTCAGCACCTCTCGGGCATGCTTGCATCTGGTCCTGAACTGAAGGATAAGGATGTATTAGTGGATAATGTCCAGGACTATGCAACCAGAGAGCTCATGACATAAAGGAGGAGACTCAGATAGGAGAAAGTAGATTCCCATGTTAGACTACCCATGGAGAGGAGATGACCATCCCAACCCATGGTGAAAGATAGCCAGATGCACCTGGCTAGTGGAAGAAGCCTTTGGGCCAAGGATGAAGGGAGATCACAGCTGTGAGCCAGAACACTGTGAGCTCTGGCTTTGGCTGGGGGAAGATGAACATTTACATGGTTATGAGCATCACAGGACTTCCTTTGTGAAATTGCATCTGAGAACACAAGTTGTCATCTGAGAACACAAGAGAATGTGTGGGCATTGCAGAAGGGCAAGCACAGGACTTATTCTAATAAAAAGACAAGACAGCAATTATAAGCAAGTCCCACTTTCACTTTGAAGTCTAGAAACATACTGGAACCCATTTGTAAGCAAGACAAGGAGTAATAAGATGAAACATGAGTTTGTGAAGAACAAATCATGTCAAATCAATATAATTTCCCTTAATGCCAGGATACTTGTTAAATTAATGGAGGGAAAATGTAAATCTCATAATCAAAACTATACTAAATTTTGTAGCATATTCCCATAAGTCATTCTTGCAGCAAGAAGAGTTTCTGAGTCCTGGCTATGATCACTGAAAAGCAGGTGTAGGACTACTTGTAAAAAATACTCAAAGCAGCACAATCAATAGCCTGAAAATGTAGTAGGGGGATTTACTACATGCAGTATGACAGAAGTGTCCGCAGAGCTGAAAATCCCTCAGTGGCAGACTGGGCAGCACCAATATAGAATCAGTGTATGATGTTATTGAGATAAATTTTCCAGAAACTCCAGAAAATATCAGGATTTGTGCTTTCTTAGTAAATTGGAGAAATGATCAGAAATCCAAAGAAGTGATGTTTCGCCCTGGCAAGCACAGATATACATACTTGGGAACACAAAGACATAATTGTTTAAGAGGTGGGAGCCCTCTAGAAGCAAGGACATAGATGTTTTTAAGAGATAGGCTAGTAGAAAACATGATCTGCAAGGAAAGGTTACAGCAATGGGAGTTGTTTAATCTGGAAAGGAGAAGACTCAATGAGGATAACCAATCTTTCCTCCCATGTATAAAAGGTTGGTTTAGAGATGATAGCAACCAGTGTTCCCCAGTGGCACTGAGGATAGGACAGGGAAAAAGAATGGTTCAGTCTGCACCAGGAAGGATTTAGGTTATCTGTTCAGAGGGCATGCTGAATAATGAGACCCATAATCACAGAGTCTGGATATTAAGGAAGGTTGTGGAATCTGTCCCCACCAGCCTTTAAGACCATGGCAGATGGATAACAGTAGCAACTCCCTAGGTATGCCTAAATCCCACTTTAGAGCAGAGTGGGACTAATGTCATCTTGTCTGCTTGGACAAAAGCATGAAACATCTACCTGGATGGAAGACAATACACTCTGTATTTCAGCCATGTAATTTTTTTCCAGTTTGAAGATGAGACTTTGCTTCAGAATTCTGTAATATTATAACAGCTTCCGTATTCATTTCCATCATATTTATCTCATAAATTGCGCTCGTCTTTTGGATTTTCACTTGGAAGTGGTGGAAAAAGTACAAAACCTGGGACTTTTACAGAAAAAAAATCACATATGAAGTCTTTTGAATGCTAGAATGGACTTTTCATTGCTCTTATTTTCCATATAGACTTGAGATAATGTTGGTTAAGTGAAGCATGGATTTCAGAAAGGTATCCAATCCTATTATGGAGAAACTTTACAGATTACAGATAGTTTTATAACTAGAAAACTTTTTCATTACAGCCAAATTCACCTAGGGAGCTGTTAAGAATATGTCCTTCTGAATCTGATGGTTTGGGATAAGGGCTACTGCAGCTGCAGAACTATGGCTACATTAGATTTTCATTCTTGGTCAAGGTTTTATCTAAGTTATAGTGGCTAGAGGCAAGCTGAATTCCCTCCATGTGTTCAATGAAAAGAATCCATTGGAAGACTGTCACTCCCTTGGCATATGACTTCTTCTTCTTCTCTGGTACCATAAGGTCTTTTCTTCCATTTCACTTTACAGTCTTCCCATTAAGAAGCTGTGATTTGACACAACGACCACAATATGAATGAAGTCTTTATGTTTTCTCATCTGAGATGTAACAGAAATGTTTTATATGGTGCGTAGAAATTCTACATTTTCAATCTAGATCATCCAACAGAATGTTCCCATAAAGTTATGGAGTGTTATTTGAGTCAGTACAAAAAAGAAAGTCAAATATCCTGGGAGACAGGGAAATAGAAGAGGAGAGAAGATGAAGAGAAGAAGAGAAGAGAAGAGAAGAGAAGAGAAGAGAAGAGAAGAGAAGAGAAGAGAAGAGAAGAGAAGAGAAG
>JANHGN010020341.1:43370-106637 GCA_024605025.1 Megaceryle maxima | reverse complement strand
TATTATTAGAAAAAGTTATGATGTAAAACAGAAAAAACCTTAAAAAAAAAATCATTAAACATCTTTGCTTACCTGTATATATATTTATTATTAAAGAGGGATTGATTAGTCTATTGTATGGACAGCTGAATAGAAAAGTTTTAATAATACATTCATTAAACTACTGAGCAAGACAGATTAAATGGCCAGGTTAAACACTTCAGTTTGCTGGTCTTGGTAACCTGTACACAGATAAAATGAAAGTAAGAATAAAAAGTAGTATAAGCATATTTACTAAAATAACTAGAACTCTGAGCCATATTTACCACACCACTAACTTTGATTTCGTGATGCAGACTGTTACAGTCATAGATGACTGAATTTGCTAGTTAAAAGACTAAATCAAAAATTCAATATTCATTGAGATGTGTATCCTATAATTTCTCTTCTCTGAAGCCCTATGGTACTACTGTATAATATGTACATCAGATTAATATAAGACCATGATCTCCAGGACTGTCAGTATGGCAGTTCCCTGCAATATTAAAGTCCACAAAACCTGATTTTTAATATATTCATGAACAATGAATATATACATGTTCCATGAAAAATAACTACACCTTTTGGAAGGACAATCAACCAGATGCTTTCATTTCTAGGTTGGCAACCATGGGGATGCAAGAAAAGTGAGGTGTTAGTCCTGGGACTTTACACCTTGGATTTTTAGTAATAAATGTTGCTGTGTTAGCAATTCATACTGGATTTTTAAAATGTTTCTGTCATCACAAAGCCATGTTTAGCTCCTAGTTTAAGGGTAAGGATATCTGTACATTCCTATTTACAGGTAGAAGTACCTATGATGGTGTGTTTTTAATTTAAAAATTGCTTTGTTTGAGATAACTCTTAAAAAAAGAGCATTTTATAACTTGTCTTATGGAATAGCACTTAGAAAAGCTTTTGCTTCTGTCCAATCAGGCTGAAACACTTTACAGGGTACCAGTTTGGTTCTCTCGTACCCCACAGACAGGGTATGTCAGGCATCTCACAAGGATGCAAGATCAGGGACAGTAACAACCTATTTCCTTTTGGCAAGTCTCTATGTTACCTAGAAGTATGCTTTGTATAGTTTCCATGCAACATTTTTCTGTACATGCAGTATAGAAATCTGTCTCAGAGCTCATTTCCACTGAAGCACAATTAGAGTTTTGTGAAGACTGGAGGTTTGAGACCTTGCCCTGGAGATTAGAGCTATTGCTAAAAGAGTAAGTGGTCCATGTTCTAATACATGTCAAAACTCAAAGGTGTAGTACACGAATCAGGTTGTCAACATGTCCTTGTATTTCTTTAGATTTTCATTGTTTGTACAAAAGCAACACCCAAGTTAGAGACTTATTAGTGAGGACTCACTTCCTTAGTGAATCGTGAGTGTCAGGGTGAATAAAGGTAGCAAAATTAGTTTCCATTTGTGGAAATATCACCTCTTTCATTAAAATACTTTCTTGGGGGTTTTTTGTTTGTTTGGTTCTGGGGTTTTTTTTTTGGTAGTGCAAGATTAAGAGAAAAAATTGTGCTGACTACAACTTCTGCTCTATTTATGCATACATGTATATACACAATCATAATTGGTTTTTTTAATAGGTTTTTTTTGGTTTTTTTTGGGGGGGGGGTTTTTTGTTTTTTTTTTTTTGTGGGTAAATATGTTGTAGCTTAGAGCAACTGAAGGAATCTGTTAAGTTGTGCAAATTCCAAATTATTGTGTTTCTTCCGTGGAATTAATAGGTGATCAGAGCCTGACGGTTGGTTGTTTGACTTTATATATGTATTTTTAAGTATAGCATTCATTCAACAAAACAGCAGTTTCTGCTAAATCCTGTTAGAAATAGAAGATGTGTTGGTTGTAAGAGGTATTGTGTTCTAACTAGAGTTAGAACTATAGAGCACATAAAAAACAGTGGGTGAAGAGAGTTCTATGAAACAAAATTAATTAGTACCTTTAGGAGACTTTAACATTGATGATAATTTTCTGGTAGAACCATTACCATTATGTCAGACTACCTGAAAATAATGATATTTCAGTTTTATGGGAAGATTACTCTTACTTCTGTTATTGAGAACCTGTCTTCATAGGGGATCCTGCAGTACAGGGACAAGTGAGGAGAAGATGACATTTCATGCACAGATCACTTTGTGAGCTGAAATCCTGAACCCATATACCAGGGGAATGGGTGGAGATTTACAGTCTACTGAACACCATTTGCTCCATTTACATGGAGGTCATCTGCTTTGGGTGAACGTCTCTCCCACCTGGCCATCTTTGTCAACCCCTTTCAAAGCAGATTAACTTTGTTGATCTATTGCTTCAAGTGAGGCTCTATGCAGGTATAGTAGTGCTCCTGCTCTTTTAGGATTACAGCCCATAAATATATGTCAACATTGCATTTATTTGTTTACAATTTTATGGTGACAATGTTTTCAACTAGGGCTAAGGGCAGAGACCTTTTTTTTCACATTTCTCCTCCCTAATTTGATATGTTCATTTGACCTTGAAAAGTTGTAGCTTCTCTTCTGTGTATTGAGGATAAGACTGAGTTCCTGGGAAAAGATGGTAATGTCAGAAATTACAGCCTCATAAAGCCCTTAATTCTCATCATAAAAATAATATATAAAGTAGAGAACTATGAGGGTGCCTTACATATTGCACTGTCAGGTTTAGGAGCACTACAATAAAATTTACAATGCCTTTTTATTTGATAGTGTGTAAGAAAGAAAGAAATTGTATCTTAAAAATTGCCATGTCATAAACAAGTGAGTTTTTCAGGGCGTGGAGGAAGGGAAGCTGGGAGATGGAAATGCTGGGCTTTGGGCTTTTTACTACATCTTTAAAACAATGTTGCTAGGAACCCCAGATGTTCACTCCAGGTGAAGTTTTTAAATACATGATGGGCTAAAATTTTAAAATCCTGCTCATTATGAGTCAAATGTTTTTCTGAGAGTGTTTGAGAATGCAGATAGCACAAATAACTTTAGGAGCTTCAGAGAGCACAATCAGAGAGTACATACAGAGCTCATTTGGGCAGAAGGCAACAGATGATATCCCAAGGGTGTTGTGGCCAAGGGGAGATTTCTGGCTGATACTAAGGCAAGATTTCACCTTATTTGCCCAGGAAAGTTTTGTTGTCTTTAGAGCAGTAGTAATCATCTTCATCGTTACCAGTTTCCATTCTGACTTTCATTCTGACTGGTTTTCATGGCTAAAAGACCAATATGCCTCTCAGTGCCCAGTGCACAGAACATACTGGTTCATTGCAGCTCCCACCTGTAGGACTTGGCCAGTCAGGGTCATATTTCTGTTTCCAAATAGTGGCTGAAATTATGGTTGCTGTAAAATCATGAGCATGTCATATATAACATAATAAACAGGTCTAAAATTATCCATTTTCAATTTGAGGACCAGAATATAAGAGATGTTAGCTTCATAATTTTCTTAAAAGCCTCACTGATGATGCTTTGTGTGCAAGATGTTGTATACAAACACACGAACAGGAGTGGAGTCCATAGAATATGTACTCTCTTAAAATATAGATTACATATTGTATGTATTCTGTATTCACATATAGGAAGTAAACATATGTACAAACAATCATGTTCAAAAATAGGAGGTCAAGATGTACACAAAGGTGTTTTAAGAAAAAACAAGAAAAAACGAGAACAAAAGGGGTAAGAAGGAAGACCCAGGCAACTATAGACTGGTCAGCCTCACCTCCATCCCCGGAAAGATAAGGGAGCAGCTTATCCTTGGCACTATCCTTAGGCATATCAAGGACAAGGGGGTCATCAGGAGCAATCAACATGGTTTTATCAAGGGGAGGTCATGTTTGACCAACCTGATAACCTTTTATGAGGGCATAACCAGGTGGATAGATGATGGTAGAGCAGTGGATGGTTTTTATCTTGATTTCAGTAAGGCATTTGACACTGTGTCCCACAGCATCCTTCTGGCTAAACTGAAGCAGTATGGTCAGGATGATCAAGTAGTGAAGTGGATTGGGAACTGGTTGAAGGAAAGAAGCCAGAGAACTGGGGTCAGTGGGATGGAGTCTAGATGGAGGCCTGTAACTAGTAGGGTTCCACAGGGGTCGGTGCAGGGACTGGTTCTGTTCAACATATTCATCAGTGACCTGGATGAGGGCACAGAGTGCACTGTCAGCATGTTTGCTGATGATACCAAGATGGGTGGAGTGTCTGACACACCAGCAGGCTGTGCTGCCATTCAGTGAGACTTGGACAGGCTGAAGGGTTGGGCAGGAGAAATTTGATGAAATTCAACAAAGGCAAGTGTAGAGTCTTGCACATGGGAAGGAACAACCCCAGGTTATCAGTATAGGCTGGGGACTGACCTGTTGGAAGGCAGTGAAGGGGAAAAGGACCTGGGGATCCTAGTTGATGGGAGGCTGACCATAAGACAGCAATGTGCTCTTGTGCCCAAGAGGGCCAATACCATTCTGGGGTGTATTAAAAGGGGCGTGGCTAGTAGGTCAAGAGAGGTTCTCCTGCCCCTCTACTCTGCCCTGGTAAGGCTGCATTTGGAGTACTGTGTCCAGTGCTGGGCCCCCCAGTTCAAGAGGGACATAGAATTGCTTGAGAGAACCCAGCGCAGAGCCACAAAGATGATTAAGGGAGGGGAACATCTCTCTTGTGAGGAAAGGCTGAGGGAGCTGGGGCTTTTTAGCTTGGAGAAAAGAAGACTGCAGGGTGATTTAATCAATGTTTATAAATATATAAAGGCTGAGTGCTGGGAGGATGAAGCCAGGCTCTTCTTGGTGATGCCCGATGATAGGACAAGGGGTAATGGGTGGAAGCTGAGGCATAGGAAGTTTCACATAAACATAAGGAGAAATTTTTTCACTGAGGGTGACAGACACTGGAACAGGTTGTCTATGGGGGTTGTGTAGTCTCCCTCCCTGGAGGTATTCAAAACCCACCTGGATGTGTTCCTGTGTGATCTGGTCTAGGTGATCCTGCTCTGGCAGGGGTGTTGGACTGGATGATCTTTCAAGGTCCCTTCCAGCCCTTGACATTCTGTGATTCTGTGATTTTGTGATTCTGTGATTCTGTGATACTTTCCCCCTTAATCACTCATGTGATGATGAATGAATAAATGCAATATGCTCTAGGCCAACCTGCTTTAGTGGTGGGATTGGACTAGGTGATCTCTAGAGGTCCTTTCCAACTGCAACGATTTGGTGATTCTGTGTAATTAGACATCTTGCAGAAACACCTTTTATTCTGACTTAGCTAGTGGTGGACTTGTATTATGTGACTTTTCAATGGAAAGATATAAATATATGTATAATAGAGGCCACATGTTCTCTTTAGGATGGAAACACAGAAATGCTCTAATACATGAGACATTTTGAAAGGTAACATTCATATTTATTTACTTGCAAAACTGTGGTTTGCAGAAACAGCTCTGTTTTTTCTTTTTTCAGAAGTTCACAGTGCTCTGGTAAATATTTTCATACAGTTAATCTTTCATACATTATTATATGGGCAAAAAGTAAGTCTATCAAAAACTTAAAACAACCAGTTCTGAAAGGCAGCAGATGCTGAGTGAATATGTCACAAACACTTTCCTCCCATTTGTTTGGTTTCACCAGCTCTCACTTACGTGGAGATAACTGAAACACATTCTCCAGGCCTCAGCAGTGCACTTGGTCAGCACTCTGGTGGCACATCAGCTTCAGTGTAATGGTGTCCAATGGGTATGAAAAGGCAGAATGGGGCTTTCAATAGAGTGTTTTACGGATATCTGTTGATTGCTTTCTGCTTCTCCCCACCCCACATGCACATGGTGATCTCACACATCTACCATCTCTACAACAGTGATAAGGGCTGGGAGACCTATTGTCTGTAAAAAACTGCCCTCTTTCTTCTTCCCAGACTGGCAAGTAGTTCACTCATGGTCAGATGGATTTGTTCCCAAAGCTAGCAGACATGTATTGAACTGTGGCAGCGTATGTATCCCCTTTCGGAATTTATACTAATCATACTTTTTTCTTTTATTTTCCAAATTTATTTATTTTTCCCCACAGAAGAAAGTGCTAATTGCTTCAGTTGTGTTTATTATTCTAACAAAGAGACTTTGTCACTTTTTCATAAGGCCTAGAATTTCCACAATTTCAGTCCTCATTTTGCCTCTAATATGTTTAAAATGGCTTATAGAAAGGATTTAATCTTAAATTTCTGCCTTTCCCTGTGAATTACTGGTATCTTACTTGGTTAAAGTTCTTAAGCTTTTAGAGTAATTGAAATGTTAGGTTGGATCTTAGGAAGAATTAACTACTGATATTTTTAGAAAGTAAATTAAAGCTTTTTTACTTTTCAGTAGACTAGCATTCTAAGTATCTTTTTCAAATGTATATGCAGTGTCATTTTTAGAGAGTCTTCTCAGCAATGTCAGCCTCTTGGATCTCCTTCACAATATAATTTGAATGCAACATGTAAAAAACCCCCAAAAACTCATCCATAATTTTAGGTGACAATATTTTTCCATACAGTTAAATTTTACTTAAACAGATGCACAACTTTACTGAGTTAGTATGATGAATCATGCAACAACTTAGGCAACTACATTTTATGTCAGGTATTGTCCCTAGACAGATATTAAAGTCTGACAGTTCCTTTTGGTCAAGTCTAGTACTAAAATTAACATCTGACAACTTGAAACTTGATATTAAATTATAATCCTCTCTCTCTTTCTCTCACCCAGCAAACCATACCAGAGATTCTCAAAGTAAACCATCCCTAAATATTAACAATTCAGCTATAGCTAATAAGCATACTGAAATTCTGGGATATCATCATGTAGAACTAGAGTTACAGCTTCTTCAAAATTAATAAAATTGAAAAGGATTGGGAGAAATCCCTGCATAAACTTAGAAGGAAACAGGAGACTCTGCAGTGATGCAAAATAGCTACTTCAAAAAGGTAGCTACTTGATTTTACCAAATCTAAAAGCCCATCCAGCAAACAGATTACTCACTAAAGAAGTATTTTTTTATCATAGTAACTTCCTGTGAAAAGTCAGAAATTTAGGGATCATGAAATGTGCAGATAACATTTTTATACTACTGTTGTGTTAGATGCTATGTTATAATACTTTGTCAGTTAAAGAGATTAATGAAATAATCACATTTTCACTTAGATTTGATTTACACAAAGAGGAATAGAAAAACAGCTTGGCATTAAATGAATGCTTATGCTTCCTATGTCCTGCTGAATGATTTTGTTAATACATGTACTGAATGGTCAGGCTATTCTGAAAAAAAAATTAAATAAAAAAAGATGTCTGTCACCATATTTAATTAGAGACATACCTCTTTTCCTGTTGTAAATATCTAGTCTGATTATCAGAAGTACTAAGAAACTCACTTTACTTTTCTAAAATTATTAGGATGCCACTCTTTGGAGTATGCCTGTGATACATCCACATGTACAAGCTGGGTGAAAAGAGGGTGTCACCACCCCAGGATAAAGACCCTCCTACAGCATCCAAGCTCTGTCCCATTCAAGCAACACAATTTTTTCCTGATGATGCTGGTGATGAACATAAGTATCACAGAAAAATCACAAAGAATTTCTAGTTTTTTAACTTTACTATAGAACAAGGTTTATTTCTCTTCTCCTTTAGCCATCTATGTGATTTTCACACTGCCAGGATTATTATGAGAGAATATCCCTGTCAGCTCTGTCCCTTTGAACTCCAATTTGGAGCTCATTTCAAAACAAGAGAGTAGAAGAAAAAAAAAAAAAAAAATTCCAATCATCCTAGGTGACAACATCTTTCCATACTGGGAAGTTTGATCTAAAATGGGACTTACTAGCTTACTGAAAAGAGAGCATAAGCAATGAATTATTCAGAGTTTCTAGTCAACAACCTTTTATAACATGTTCTATCCCAGGATAGATAGTTCAGGCTCAAATACTATATTTGTCAACAGTAAACTAAACCTGCTGCCCAAATCTCACACTGACAGTGTTAAACTGCTTGTATATTGTTATGGCTGTCATTTAAGGCAGCTAAAGCACAGAATTTCAGAGCATGGCTGTCCCTGTATTCTTAACTTGTTCCTTGTGTTTTCACTTTTCATGAACTCAGAAAACCAGCAACGCTGCAAGAATTACTGGGGCTGCAACAACACCCAGGCACGGGGGAATCCATTAAGAACAGCATCAGTGATGCAGCATTAACTCTGGATTTCCTTTATTTGTGCTTAATTTAGAACATTGCATGCAGTCTTTTATTTCAATGAGATTATTTTAGAAATGCAAATCCCATGGCTATGGATTGGAGATTGTAAAGAAAGGAGTCTATTTCCCTGGTGTGATACTTCAGGTGACCCCATTAGACTTAAATCAGCAGGAAATTAGCTCAGTATTATTGCTATGTATATTGATCTTGTGCTTTTCTCTCAGTTCTTTGGTGCGTTTGTATAAAGAGAATATTTACAAACAAAACACTGAAGAAGACAGATGATAACTACTCAAATAACCTTAACATATTTCTCCCCAGACCATGTTTTAAATACCTAAGACAGTATTTAGAGGTAGCTTTTGGTCACTTTAGTAATAGGGACATGAGCACTATTCCACTATGTTAATTAAGGTCTGACTTAAACACGATCAAATTGGGCCCTTTGATTTGCTCCTCAAAATTACAATCCTAAAGACATTGACCCTTTCAAGAATGTTACCAAACCTACCACCTCTTGAAATCAGATATTTTTTGAAGCTAATCAGCTGAAATGTTTCTTCTCACTGTTAATAGAAATAATGTCACAGACAGGTCTATAGTTAGATCAAAGTGTTTGGCCTCTTATAAAAAATAATCACCGTATTACATTGTTGGTGCCTATATTTGGCAGTGCTCAAATTTTTCTTCCTCTTTTGAAATGTTATTGTCTTTGAATTCCTTCATTCATAATCAAGCCCCCTGTTTCTTGACATTTTCCTATATCTTGATATTTTCCCTCTGCCCCAAGTTATTTTTATTTTTAAAATATTTATAGATGGACGTGCTTTTGGAGCAAAAAGTTACTGCACAAATCACTTCTTAGCTGATATACATATCTCAGACACTTTCATTATTGCTGGGGTAAAAAAAGCCCCACGTATTGAGATTAAATCCAAATATATTATCTTACCATGTTGTGGCATCAGTCATATGTCAGTTTCTGTGGTGTGAATTGTTAGAGCTGGAGAGACTGATCTTCTTGTGCAATGGAAACTCATGCCTTTGTCATTTCCATGAAGTACTCGTTACACTGTCAGCAATTCTTAGTAATTCTTAGTAACTCTTAGCTGTTTTTGCTTTTCTCAAAAATGTTTCTACTCTATAGAAGAGTTTGCTTTCTAAGAACTTATATCTGACTTTTGAAAATACCAATTTATGGAGGTGGAAATTAAACCAAATTTTACTGATACATCTTTCTTACCATTTTTCTGAAGCACCTCACGTTACATTATTATAAAAAACATCCATAAAGAATAAAATTCTCAAATGTATATTAATCTCAAGAATATAATGTTAAATTAATTTATGTGAAATATGAAAATTATCCATGCCTATCCAAAAATAATGAAATTAGATTTCCAGCACTTAGGATGTGAATATTAGGAAATGCCAGAGTTGACTACTGATTTATCTCTATGTAAATGTTATTCTAATTATAGCAATATTGTACTTGATAAAAATATTTTATAAATATCAGTCAGTCTTCCATGTGCTGGTACCCCATGTCAGCAAACACAGAGGCAGCAGTTATAGACCAGATGGCCTAACAAGGAATGTATTGTTTACATGCATTTGTGTGGTTTCATTGTGTGTTGTGAATGTACAAACCTGTTTCAAATGCCTATAGGCAACAGCTATCCATTTTTGACAAATTTTTCAGTAGTTAGTTTGTACTGATGGTACTAGTTTCAAGATTGATACTATTATTAACATGATCAATTCCCCCGTTGTATGAATACAAATTAGTGTGATTTGGCAAACTTTTCTCCAAACTTGAAGAAGTAGCTTTTTTAATTGAAGCAAATATCTATTCTTGGCCTATACTGCATGCTCAGTATGAAATTAAGTCATAATCTAGATGACACTATGGTCTCCTGTTTTATTTCTTATCACAGAATCACAGAAATATTGAGGCTAGAAAGTACCTCTGGAGCCTATTTAGTCCAGTGACCCTGCTAAAACAGGGTCAGATAAGACAGATTGCTCAGGACTGTGTTCAGCTGACTTTTGACTACCTTCATGGGCAGAGACTCCACAATCTCTTGTGGCAACCTCTTTTAGTGTTTGACTACACTTTTAGTAAAATAGTTCTTATGTTTAAGTGATTTTTTTTGGTGTTTCTATTTGTGTCCATTGTCAGTTTTCACTGGGCACCACTGAAAAAGGTCCAGCTTCTTATTTATTTCCTTCCATCAGGTATTATATATATTGATAGGATCCCTGTGAACCTTCTCCAGGTTGAACAGTCCTTGTTCTCTCAACCTTTCACATGACTAATGTTCCAAGCTCTTGAACATCTTCATGGCCCATTTTGTTAGATGTTTTTCCAGTATGCTCATGCTTTCTTGTACTGGGGATCCCAGAACTAGACCAAATACTCCAGATGGGTCTCAGCAGGTCTGAGTAGAGGGGAAGGGTTGCTTCATTCAACTTGCTGTTAATGGTCTTCCTTGTGAAACCCAGTATACTGTTGGATGCCCTTGCTGCAAGACACATTGCTAGATCACGGTCAACTTGCTGTCCAGCAGGACCACAGATCCTTTTCTACCAAGCTGCTTTCCAGCCAGTCAGACCCCAGCATGCGACTGCTGCCTGAGTCTATTCCTACCTATATGGAGAATTTGTGTTTCCTATTGATGAACTTCATGAGATTTCTGCTGGGCTATCTGTTCAATTCATTGCAATCCCTTTGAGGGGCAGCACAACCATTTGGCATATTAAACACTTCTCCCAGCTGTGTATGATCTGCAACCTTCTTAAGGATGTACTCTGCACTATCTACAAGAAAGCCTGAAAGGATGATCTGGGGAACTACAGACCTGTCAGTTTGACCTCGGTGCCAGGTAAGGTCATGGAGCAGATCATCTTGAGTGCCATTACACACCATATACAGGACAACCAGCTAATCAGGCCCACACAGCTTTACGTCCCTCATCAGACAATGCCAGATGGCTTTTGGCTTTCCTGACACCATCCCTACTTACTCCTACAGTCTCTATATTCCTCCCAGGTCACCTGTCCTGCTTCCATGTCTTGTACACTTCTTTTTTCTGAGTTTAGCCAGGAGCATGCCTGCAGGCTTCTTGTTGCCTTTGCTTGATTTCCTGCTTGTTGGGATAGACTGATTGTCATCTCGGAGAGGGTGATTCATGAAAATCAGCCAAGCCTCCTGGACACCTTTTCTGCCCAAGGCTGTATCCCATGGGACTCTTCCGGGTTGATTCCTGAAGAGAACAGAGTTTGCCGTCCCAATATCCTGGGCTGTATCCTGCTTTTGACCTTGCTCCCTCCTCTGAGCAACCTGAAGAACACCATCTCATGGTCACTGCATCAAGCTTCCCTCTGATTTTCACATCTCTTATGGATTTTACTTTGTGAGAATCTGGTCTAGAAGAGCATCTCCCCTTGCTGGTTCCTTAATCACCTGTGTCAGGAACTTGTTCTCAGTGCACTTCAGAAACCTCCTGGGTTGATTGTGCTGTACTGTCCTTCCAGCAGATGCTGCAATAGTAAAAGTCTTCTGTGAACACTGGGGGCTGTGAATGTGAGGCTTACTACAATAGTTTGAAGAAAGCCTCATCTACTACTTCTTCTGGATCAGGCACTCTATAAAAGAAGTCCATCACACCATCGCCGTGTTGTTGTGACTGATAATTTTGAACTGCAAACTTTCATCTGGTTCCTTTCATTTCATGTCCTGATTCTTATGCTGTGGGATAGAAACTTTCCTTAATAACTTCTTGCTTTCTGTCATGGTTTAGGGTCAGGGCAGCCCCTTACATCTATAACAGACACTCTCTGTTAAACCCCCTCCCTCCCCAAAGGGGAAGAGAAAGGGAATAAGGGAGAGAGACTTAATGGTTAGAAAAGGAAACTAGAACAGCTTTCATGAAAATGAAAATTATAATAATAAAAATTGAATATATACAAATACATACAAAACCACTATCAAATCCAACCCCCTCCCTGATGACAATTATGTCACTGTGACCACTGATGCTGTGGGGCAGGCACCAGGAGTCCCAGCCTGGGCCCAGCAGCAGATGGGAACTGTGTTCAGGAGATGGATTCTGGAACTGGATTCAGGAGCACACAGATCAGAATTGAAGGCAAATGGAGAGTCCCTTTCAGATGCCAGGCATTGAAGAAGTGAGGAAGAACCTAGAAGAATACCTGAGACAAGCAGAGAGAAGCTTGAACCCTCCTGATCCCTCAGCTTTATACCAAATATGATATATATGGGCTGGTCAGTTTAGAGTCACCTGTCCTGGACGCCCCTCCCTGCAGGTGCCACCTTCTACTTTCCTGCACCCCCAACACGGTGCACAAGATCCAGCAGTGGACTTGGTCTGCACCCCAGCCCTTGGTACTGACTCTAAACATGGGGTGTTATCACTGCTGAGAGCAGCCACTGCCTGGGAAAACAGGCTGCTACCTTCAGACAGTGCAGGGAGTTAGAAGAACTGAGCTGAAAAGTAAAATCTCTGAACAGAAGAACAGAATTAATTCTGTTCTTACTCAAACCAGGACACTTTCCTTCATAACTTCATCAGTCTGTAAACACTCCTGCTATGAAATTGGATATGAGTAGGACCATCTCTTCATTAATTGCCGAGTCATTCATCACAATGAGGACAGTACCATTTTGAACTGCAAAGGGTCTCATTAGTCATCAGTCACATTAGGGGCTTCTTAACTGCTGTCTGCAGTGGTATCATATCTTCTACTTGATATACATGAACATTTGGAAAAGAACTGATCATTTTAACTGTGTCTTACTTTGTGTCTCAGTGAGACACAGTTCAGTAATAGATCCTGCTGCTTGTGTTTATTTGTGCTTCTTGTCTTTATTCCTATTTTATCATTCAAATCGAGTTATTTCCTCTGCCTGCAATTGTGAGCTTTAATTAATTGGCATAAGATTGGTTTTGTGTGACCTGTAGGATATTTTATCAGTATGTTGTTTGCACTTTGTGCATCCAATTACAGCATCAAGATATTAGGTAACCATAATTAGTACTATATACTAATGATAAGATTGCAAGTTAAAAGGAAATGCACAACTGCATTCTAAAACTACATGATTAATTACAGATTTTTAAATTAACTTAAATCTACATTTTGGCAAAACAGGATGTAGTACAATATCATCTTGTCAAGGGAATACTTGTTATTGGTAATTAACAAAAAATTAAAGGTGCCTCACTTTTGGGCTTCAAAATATTAATGAAAATGAGGTACAGTAATAAACAATTTAATGCACCTAGTAAGAAAAATAATTTCTTGTATGTAAGACCATGCCTGGGATGGGAACAGGTTACATTTATTTATTTTCTAATAGCTGCTATTTTAGTTGCCAGGATTCATTTTGTAAAATGTTTAAAACACAGAAATGATAAGGCTATATAGCTCCGACAAATAATTTGCTTGTCCACTGCAATGACCAGACAAAGAGAGTGTCTTATCTAAGCAGTTTTCCAAAACACTTGAACTCGTACTGATTGCAGATATTGATGAGAATCCCTTTATCCTTACCTAAAAATAAACTGATCCAGTGATCATTTAGGGTAATATGCAGACAGCTTGGGCAGGATGATCCAAGTTAGGTGTCACACTGTGTAAGTAAAGAATACAGTAATTCAACAATCCAGAGATGCAAGTGGAATCCTGCACAGAGAGATAAGGAGATAGCTGAGTTTACTGTGGTCTAAAAGAAAAAAAATATTCTCACAATCTGAGTAGTGGGTAGGCCAGAGCTTGGCAAAACCCAAATGCTAAGGTTCTGTACATACTTTCTTTTCTGATGCACAGCATTTAAGCTGCTTATACTTAGCAGCTGCCTCCAGGCTTTCCAGAGCTCCATGGTTCTCTAGAGTATTGTCCTAAGAGTTAAGATCCCCTCTCTTCACAGAGCTCAAACATCTTAGAAGACTTAGCCTGTCCCCTGATTTTTGCATTTTAGATACTAAAGTAGATGCTCTGAATCTTACCCTTTGGCAATAAGCAATTGAGTGGCTGTCTTGGGAGCATAGCTGAGTGATTGAGTGGTGTGAGGGGGTGGGTATTTTTGAGCGGCTTCCTCCTTGACATAAGAGGCTATGAAAGTGCAAAGAAAGGAAAGGAAAAGCACAGCACTCATTCTTAACAGGTGGTTCCACATCCTAAGAGCAATTAGATCCACCCTTTTGCTCACTACCCACCTGACTTTAAAATAGTGTGTCTAGCATATATGGTAGCCACAGTGAAACTGGCCAATAGGAATTTAAGGTCCATCAGGCAGAAACAGAGACTAGAAGGTGCAGAGGCCATAACTCAGTAACCAAAATGTTCACTGAAAACAGGAAGGTACTAAGATCAGATTATATATAGCTGTCTAAGATGATATGTATGGAGAATCTTTCTGTTAGGATTTAGGTGACCATGACAGCACAGGCATTCTGCATTGCTGCACTGGAGTTCTTCACTCAGCCTCTACCTATCTGAAATTTCATGCCTCAGTGGATTGTCCTTATCTCATCCTTTTACTAGAAAGAATGTTTTAAATGTTTTTCTGATGACATAGTTGAAATAAACAAGATATATAGTGCTACTTATCTTTCACAGGCTCTTCTGAAGAAGGAAGACTCTGGGAAGTAAATGGAAGAAGGAATTAGAAAAAAGGAAAGGAAAAAGAAAAGAAGAGAAGAGAAGAGAAGAGAAAAAAGAAAAAAAGAAAAGGTAAAGAAAAGGTAAAAAAAAGGCATAGATACCTTGGCCATCAGTCTAGTTGTCTCAGTTTAATTCTGGCATCTGTAAGTATTGCCTGAGGCAAGTGGTTGTCTAATTCTTTGTTTCACTATCTACATTGATTTGTTAGTGCTACTTATTGACTGTTTGATGTTATTGTTCCTTTATGTCAACCCACTAAGACTTTGTAGTTTTGTTATGAAAAACTGCAGGTTCTCTCTCCCCCCTCATAATCATTATTCAGTTGTGTCTGATGTTGTGGCTGAAAGAAGAGACGCTTCAGAGGAAGGATAGAACAGGGTTAGAAGAGTGAAGGGGTGTTTAAGACAAAAGAGAGGTTGACGTGATCAGAGGAAGTGAAAAGGTCAAAAAGAAGAGGAAATTTCAGGATGCAGAAGACTATCAGTAGAATAAAAAGGAAAACCCAGGATAGAAAATTTTACTTTAATGAAAATTGAAAGGGAACAATTATTAGACAGGTGGTGCATATCTATGGGCTATTCTTTGGCTAACAGAACAAAATATCTGTTGTGGTTCATGTGCCAGAAGGAGAGTCAGCCTTATGAAGAATCATGACCACAGATACTTAACACAAGAAATAAAGACTGCAGTCCCATATGCTGCAGTTCCCCAATAATATAGTAATATAGTTCTCTATGGTGTAGGAGGAAATGTCCCCCAAAGCTATCCTGCCCCATTCCCTGGAACACTTAATACACAGAAATATTGCTGATTCAGCATGTTTTCAATTATATTGGTCACTTTAATATATTACTTAATCCAGAAAGACACAATTTGTAAAATATTTACTATGATATTAGTGCTGAATTATTTTTCTTCTTATGACAAACAGGATTCTTCAGAAGAACTTATTGTCTCAGTGCTATTTTTAAACATCATTTTATTTTCAAACTAATTTTAAAGCCTAAAAATATGCTTGTGTGTCAAATGGGATTTTTATAATTGTCTGACTAGAACCAGAATATGAAGGGGAACTATAAAGTAGCTTATTCAGTTACTTTGCTAGTAGTTTTTCATTTGCATTTTGGAAACCTCAGTCTAAATGCCAATGTCAATAGGCTGTAGGTATCTTAAGGCTTTTCTTAAAATTAATGCTTATTGAAAAGTTCATCCAAAATAAGGTCATACCTTAAAAACCTGAAAAATCTTTTAAAAGGTTTTCAAAAGCTGAACTTGGAAAAGGGAAAAGAAAAAAAAAAAAAAGAGAAAAAAAAGAAAAAAAAAAAAAGAAAAAAAAGGAAGAAAAAAAAAAAGCAAGCATCATTTCACCTTGACCTACACTAGTTGGGAGGCTTTTTGCGTTTGTGAAGGAATCTTTATTGCCACAAGAAAAAAAAAAAGAGAGAGAGAGGAGAAGAAGAAGAGAAAAAAACCACACGGTAACCTTCAGAAGACATTCAGCAGAACCTGACAAAGTTTTGATTGAAGAAAGATTGATTCTCTAAAGTTTGAGTGGTCAGACATGCACTGAATTTTCTGAGGTTCATTGCTATATCCTAGAAAGTATTTTCAGCTCTTCTATCCTAATGAGCTTATTAGTAAAAGGCTGAAAGGATCACAGATTGTCTATCAAGCAAGATTGTCAATCACGCGCTGTTAGCAACTCTGCTGTGATTTATATACCGTGCTTACAGAAGAGAGAGGTATGAAAAAATGAGCCTTATTTTGTCCTATGACCAGTGTGGTAGCACAAAATAAAATGGTATAGCATTGTGCTTAGGCAGGGGAAGACAGAAGTTCTGGATGAGAGAGTCATAGAAAATTAGATAGAACAGTACCTTTCCCCTCTTGTTTCCTCCCGTGATAATTATATTCCATACAAGAAATTGAATTACCTGCAGCAGTAATGGTTATGGTAAAAAAAAAAATATGCTATTAGATGCAATTGAAATGTGGAGTTGGGGGGAATAGGAAGGGAGAAAGCTCAAACTCAGCTTGGCTGCTGTTAACAACTTACATTTTCTAACTTCGCTGTGCTCAACGCAACTAGACACAACTGATTGTCGGAGCAGCTTTACATCCAACAGAGACTTTTTTCTTTGTTTTATTGTGTGTAGCAGGAGGAACTATTGAGAACTTCGCTTATAAGAGACTATATTTTAAAGAAAAAAAAAGTAATTATTTGGTTATTACTAAAAGATTTTCAAATTATTAAAAAAGCAAGGTGATTGTAATATAATGCTTCTCAGTGAGGCTTGTATCTAGAAGGGAATGAAAGTGAGGTTTGCGAAAATGACAGATAAATTAACCATTAAAGACAATTAGGTCCTGGTTGAGCTAAACTGAATTTAGCTGAGCTGAGAGCCATGTACACAACTAGCACCTTAGTTAGGGTTGTTGGATAAACCCAAGAAAGTCTTTGGGGTACAAATTTATCTTGGATTAAAACAACCCTTCCCTGTACTTCCTGACAGATCTTGCTTTCCCTCCCACTCAGTAAGGGCTCATCTCTTTCCAAATCTTTCCTTGAGGTGATCCAACAGTTCCATCAGTGGTTTCTTGCTCACTATTCCTCTCCCTTCCTGGCATATCTGAGTCCTGATCAGGTTTGCGGGCACCTTTCATGCAAAAAGGAAAATCCAGGACTCTCCTCTGAAAGCTTTTTATCCATGGATCCAGTTTTACACTGCCACTGAAACGTTCCTGCAAGTCCACCAAATCCTTCCAAACATACTTATTATCAACAAATTAAGATTATAAATAGTCTATAGTATTCTTTTTTTTTTTTTTTTTTTTAATGAGAATTTTTGTTCTTTTTAACTCGCTTGATTGTTTGTGATAGGTAATCAGAAAGAAGGGGATCTTTTAATAAGCTCACCTCATGGATGCCTGCCACAGCTGGAGAATGGCTGAATACAACATGCTGCATCCAAAACGGATACAGTAGGATATGGTATCAGTCCAGAGAGCTAGAGCTGGTGAGACTGTAGTTGAGGATTTTGCTACACATTGAAAATATATATATCAGTGGAAATATTTGGGGGTGACTCAGCTCTGCACCACTTGTTATAAAGCCCTACATAGGCTTCGATAAAGAATAGTCTATGTTCATCATTTATGTAGCAGTCTCATCATGGGAATGTTTCTGTTGACAATCTAAATTGCAGCCACCTTCAAATCCAGCCAATAATCTCATCCCCAAAGTATTTAAAATAGATAGCTACTTAAATTAAAGCCTCCTAAAGCTGTGTGCATTTCAAGCATTCAGAGAGAAAATAATGCAAGCCAGAAAATTTCCAATCGGCAAAGGCAGTCTCTCTGCTTCTTTGACAATGTAATGAAACCAAGGTAAATGGGAAGTGGGAACAGGTTTTTGTGATTTACCTGTCCTGCTGTCCACTCCCACTACCTACCTAAGCAGAATACTTTTTATTTAAAATTAACCTACTCATTACTTTAAAAGCACAGAAAGAGGAACCTCATATCCTCTTTCTGGCAAATAGAAAAGAACAAGACATAAAATACAGACAATCAAGAAAATTACTTTTTGTTCCAGGAAACACTCTTAAAAAATTATCAGAGCACCTTACCTTTCTGAGAATCTGTTCAGATACTTTTGCTGTGTATTCATACTCAGCATCTGATGCATAATGAAAAGCTACTAGTTTGGATTTGATTGAACAGATTAGATTCATCAGAACCCTAGCTGAAACAGGAAATTTGTATTAAGAAATTTTAAGTGAATATAAAAGACTTCAAGTTAGGATTTCATGTATATTTAAAATATTTTGATGAAATGAACAGAGAATGCTTCAGGCCATGCAAAATCATGTCTTTAAGACATTCTGTTTACATATCAAATATATGTTTTATGTTGTCTTATCCTGTCATCAAGACAAACAGCCATTACTTGTTATTTGTCCATACCTCCCTTACTAAGAGTGTTTTGTTTTGCTATGTTGTGTTGATTATCATAGAACATTTATCACAGCTTCAGCTCTTCTTTTTTAAACAAAAAGGGAAAAGGAGCATACACTATCGGAATGCAAGATTTCATAACCTTGTCTTAGAAAGCAAGGAATTTTAAATGCTGCTCCGGGAGTAACAGTTATATGGTTAAAGGATATATGTTTAGTAGAGATCAAAATAGATAACAAAGAATTAAAAATACTTTACATTAGACCATCTTGCTAAGCTTTGCATATCAAATAAGTGCCTTCATTAAAGCTATAATTAATGATTATTTTTATCTTTATACTGGTAGCATAAAAGCCACTGTGTCTGACCCAGATCCCACTGTAACCAGCATTTACAAGCAAGAAACATTTACAATTTAAGATTAAAACACAACAGGACAAACAAACATATGCTAAAGGCAGGAATAAGGCAAAAAGACAGGTCAAAGTTCACATGAAGAAATGCATAAATTGGTTTTCAAATTGGTGTGTTGTCAAAAGTAGTGAGGATGTGGTTTGTCAGGTCAGATGATACAGCTTTTATGCATCACGCTAAAAATGAGGTCTGATCTGTTTGAAATCTGTGGTTTCACTAGTGATATTTACTTAATATTAGATTACTTTTGAGCTGAAGATCCCAGAATACAAATTCTGGAAAATACATTTTATATTGTATTTTTGCAGATCATATGTGTATATTTGCAAATCATTGCTGTATTTACAATAATCTCCACTTTTTTTTTTTTTAAATTAAGTCTGAGTTCTCATTTTCATTTCAAAACATTTAATTTGGAAATGTGCCATTTTAATTGTTTCATTTTATCATAGAAAACACAACATAGAACTAAAGGAGGAGGGAGACATTTCTGTGGGAAACGGTCTGGCCTCAAATTAATGTTTTTTATCTTTTGGACTAGCCAGTGACTAGAAATAGGTTGGGATTTTTTTCCTGTTACTTCCAAAAAGATATTCTCAAAAGTGAGATTTGCATTCAAATCAAGCCATTCATGCTTTTCAGCACCTTTGATTTTCAGGACATTGGTTATATATGTTCTCCATTGTTGTTTTTCTTATATCATTTATACTTTGATACAGTTTTTCACCTCCTCTCTTTTCTGATTTTTGTCATATACTTGATGTAGTTTTGTACTATACTGAACACTTGCAGTTCACATTGTCCTCAGGTAGATTTGATGATCAACAGCTCTGCAGATAAAATAATTTGTGACCTTTGTCTGAAAATCTGCACCCAAGGGAATCCTGCTGCTATACATTTCCTTTTATAGAGCTTGCACTAAAAAGTTTTCTCTTTTATGAATAATTGAAGTTTCTTTCCTTTTAGTTTGACTCTGTGGAATGTCTTGAAGAACCATGAGCACATAGAGCGAAATGCTATATAAATCAAATAATAATAATATGTTTAAAGAAAAATCGCAAAGGGGAAGAAGAAGACTCAAGCTGGTAAAAATAAATTATACTTAGATATTGGAAAGACCTCCCACAGTAAATGAATGTGTTATAGTATTATCAACAAATATATCATGCAAGCAACTTTCATTTATTCAACAAGATAACAGAAAAATTCAAATGTTTGTGGAACCCATACTTTGACTCAATTTAAATTAATTTTTGTCAGGAAATGCCTGAAAAGATCATATAGAGGAAAATAATACATATAATGTTCTTTAGGATAATGTTTTCTGGATAAGCACTTTTTTTCTTTGACGTGTTACCATTCTGCTTCTGCCTTTGTTGCATGACTGATGTTACTTTCACAAGTCCTTGAGCATATGCTTACCAGTAAGCATGTAAGTATATTTGGGCGTATGATGCTTAAATACTTCAAAAAAACACACCACATTTACTCCAAAGAAAGATTAAATATTTGCATTATACTGCACAAATATTTGATTCATATGCAATTTTATCAAAGAATCTTTTCTGGGGGTACAGCTAGGGAAAGGAAGGGCTGGATGGATGAAAGGTTGTCCAAGAGACACTGAGACAGCTGTCACAAGTTGTCAAGGTTTAGAGGCTGTACTGGACACTAGATGAGTGTCAGATGCTCTGTATTCTCAAAAGGGAAGAGAAAGGGAATAAGGGAGAGGAAAACTAAAACAGCCTTAATGAAAATAATAATATTAAAGATTTATTGAAAATAATAGCAATAAAATGAAATAGATACAATACATGGAATATATACAAACCCAGTATCAAATCCAACACCTACGATGACAATTACATCACCATCACCACTGATGCTGTGGAGCAGGCACTGGGAAAGTCCCAATCTGGACTCAATGGCAGATGAGGACCAGATTTAGGAGCTGGGTTCTGGAACTGGATTCAAGAACACATGGATTGGGATTGAACGCAGATCCTTGAAAGCAGATTCTTGGAGACTGACCATTGAAAAGGAGGCTTGACCCTCATGATCCCTCAGCTCTATACTGAATATGGTGTATATGGGATGGAATCCTGTATTGGTCAGTTTAGGGTCACTTGTCCTCCCTGAAGGTCCAGTCTTTTACTTCACCTCCCAAAGTGGGGCACAAGATTGAGCAGTGACCTTGGTCTGCACATGAACAAGTCTAAGCAAGAGCCTTTCTGCCCACCCCAGCCCTTGGCAGTAGGTCTAAACATGGAACGTTGTCACTACTGGAAGAAGAAACTGTCTGCAAAAATGTGCTGCTAACTTCAGACAGTGCAGGGACCGAGAAAAAACTGAGCTGAAAAATAAAATCACTGATAAGAATTATCTCTTCTCTGATTCAAAGCAGGACACAAACATATGCTCTTCTGCGTGCAGACAAGGTAATGGTGACCATTTCTTCTAATTTGTGAAGAAATGAGACTGTAGGCTTGTTAACTGAACTTCCACTAGTGTTATTACGGGACTGAAGTATTTCTTGCTCAGGAGATCCTCAGGAGTCACTTTAGTATTAAGAAGATAGTAAATTCTCAATATATCATAATGAAATATGAGATTGGTGTTTAATTATATATATAAAATCATCTCTTTGACATTGACACTTGAGTTTTCAGACCTACTACTTAAAATATATATTGAGGCACAGTTTTGGCCTTAAAATTTTGTATACTCTGGATAGAATAAACAAATAGAGATGAGAACAGAAATAGACACACATAACCACAGAAGTATTTGTCTAAGAATAGCTGCCATGTTCATTAGGGAGACTTCAGTCTTCCAATCTCAGCCTAATAGAATTTTTTTGTGTGAAACAGCCTCCTATGTTGTCTACTTGAAAATTTTTAGATTCTTTAGATATATCTTCGGACACAATTCTTACACTGAAAAAGAGTTAACAGTTGCCTGTCTGTTAACATCATAACAACTAACTTCAATCATAATGTGCTTGTTAACGTAAAGCTCCTTAACTTTTCATAGGAAGATATCTAAGAAATGCCTTTACATAGAAATTATTTCACTTGATGCCTATTGTCTCCAGGGTAGTGAACAAAATACAAAGAGGACAGCTGCATTTTCTGGTCACTTAGTGCATGTTCTTTTTTTGAGTGTCCTAGAGAAGGTGCAGAACTGGCATATGGGAGGAGATAAAGCATTTTCTGCTATTGTTATAATGGATATGTGACCACATATTGATATCTTATTTTGGGGTTACCAGTGAACAGAGTCATAGAATCATAGAATGTTAGGGGTTAGAAGTAACCTCTGTCCATCATTGAGTCCAACCCCCCTGCTAATGCAGGAACACCTAGGGCATGCCATACAGGAGAGGAAAGTTTATTGACTGTAATTTCCCACAGCTTGTTATTATATCAATGTAAAACAACGGAGTATTAAGACATGAGAGAAAATCCAGGAGACTTACCCAGCATTTCAATTTGGGTGATTGATGTGTTGAGGATGAATATTGATAAGAACAGTTGTAGTAACTGAACTGTGTTCATGAGATTAGAATATTTTCTTCTCTGAACATTTTAAAAAATATTGTTAAATAAGATTGAAACAACTAGACTTAAGTTTAGTTTTAAAAAAAAGTAAGATGCTGAGGTGAACTGACACATTGCACTTTCTTTTACAAGGAATGTTTGTACAAATCGGTCAGTTTGGGGGAAATAGCCCTTACTTTGACAGAGCACTATGGTGTGCTATAACAGTACTTGCCATCCAAGAGGTTGATGCACCTTGCCTTTGAGCACAGATTCTATAAGTTTCTGGTTTAGCTAACACACAACTGACTATAGAACATTGCTTTTGTCCTTCATAACTTCTGTAATGAATTTCTAGGTGAAAAATTTACTAGGTTTAGTTTCAAGTGCACTTCTAGTCTGCTACTGTGCAGAGCAAATGAATGCAAGAAGAAAAATTGGATTAAATGTATCTAGTACTCTATAAAATTTCTTGTCCAGATATATTTTTTTTGGGGCATGGTTGGTGTTTTGTGCTGAAATAGCACCTGTTGTGGTCTAGGTTCTCCTCTCAGATTTGGTTCAAACTAAATTAAACTTCACTGAATGCAATGGGAACAAAAGTAGATTTCATGTCTTTAAAATCTGAAGCCTGTATTTCTTCCTTTCACTAAGATTGATTACCAGGCTCTGATCTTAGTAGTTCTGGAAATATTAAATGCAAAATGGGAGAGGAGAAAGATGGGAAGGAAAGAAAAAGATAATACAATTTGGTTGCCTTCAGGTTTAGTAATGTTTATAAGAAGAGAGAAAATACAAGATAGAATATGCTGCAAAGAAAATCAGGAATTACTCAGTAGTCATATAAAAAATGCTTCCTGGAGGCTTTCCTGGGCTCCTAAAGATGGCTAGTTTGGCTTCATATCATACAATAGATAGGTCAGTCATAATAAGTATTCCCATCCTCAGAGCCCTTGACTGTTGTGGCAGTTGATGTCTGTGGGCTTTGTTAGAACTGAACTCAGAGCAACAAATGTTGCTATTACAAATATCTAGTGCTCCCTCCTGTTACTTCAACACCACAGACCAGTTCCTCCATAAGGCTTTATGGTATCTCTGGATCACTTCTAAGAAATTAGGTCAGACTATTAAATATAACCATCTGCCCAGCAGGGATCTGTCTATAGGACCAGCTCTTTTCATCAAAGAGCTTTATTCCTTGTCACATTTGGATTTTGTACTGCTAAAGAAATATGTCAGGAAAACAGCATTTTGAGGAATTTGCAAGATGTTTTAATACATGGTTAGACTGATTTAATGGTTTAGAGATAGTATCTGAATAATCTGTTTTATATAAAAGCAAAAAAATGAAGTGTAGTATATTGAACAAATATGATTGGTAATGTGGCGAAAGATGCAAAGCTAATCTGCGGATTTGTGTTTAACAGAATTGAATTTCAAGGAAAACCAAGGTTATGCCCATACTAATATTTACCCCTCCTCTCCTATTTTGTTTTGGTTTTGTTTGTTTGTTTGTTTTTGAAGGAATGAGATTCTAGTCTCTGTGATACAAATAAAAGCATAATCTGCTAGGAAGTTTGTTGTTCATTGATACATGGATGAATTCTTGCCTTTCCTTCTTTTATCTGAGTTGACAGTTTAAACATTCTTCCAGCACAGGGTAACCAAATAGCTATAGCTTTAACTTTCACTTCGTAAGATGAAAAATCATTAATGTATGTAGCAGGTAGAGAATTTTTACCTAAAGTTTGAAGCCATAACTTAATGCCATATGTCAGTGAAATTTATGTAGTAGATATCTTTGATCAGTTAATTTTCCTTAAAAAAAAGGCTGTATGAAAGGAAAAGAATGGATTTACTTTTTTTTTTCTTTCTTTTTTTTTTTTCCTCCTAAGAGAGCAGCTTTCATTTACTTCACTGTCTTGTAGCAAGTGGTAACAATTAGTTTACTGGGTAAGACTGGCTATAGCATAAAGCAGCTGGTTGATGTAGACTCCAGAAAGTATATGGATTAGGAACTAAATAATGTTGCAGCCCAGAAGAAAAACACACTAATTTGTTCATTTAGTAGCAGAAATTTCAAATAATATGAATTCGTTTTCTCTGACTAAAATAGTTCAAAAGTACTAGAAAGCCATACATATTACAAGCTTGATTTGAACTTCAATAAAGTTAATAGATGTCTCTATTTGGCTCTTGGGAAGATACAAATCTGACTGATGTCAGGAGCTGACATACTGCCCAGTGTCTTGTTTCAGTAGTCCATCTCTGTCCAACAAAGCATTTAATCAGTTATCTTGCTCTGGAATGAGGTGGGATTTATAGATGTGACTAAATACTTGGCTACACAGGGACAGAAACTAGCAGTATGCATATGCATAGTAGTTATTAACTAGTTGATTAATCTGACACTTCAGGTCAGGTGAATTCTTAATATTATCCAGGAAAAATGATTTTCCATGATGTCTATCAGGAGACATGGGCATGGAGCATATCTCCTTGGAAGGGATTACAGATAGACTATTAATATATAGAAGAGATTTTTTTATTGTCTCCTGTTTTCAGTTTTATTGAATAAATTAAGAAAATGTGATACTCAAATTTTTAGTATAATGATACTTGTAATGTGTTAATATGTTTTTCAGCTTTTAAATTGAAGGATGGTGACTTTCTCAGAAATCCTGTATGATAACATCAGAAATACCAGGGAAAGTTTCAGTCATTGCAGTATCTTTGATATTTTCTACAAATAGAGAGGTTCAGGGTTTGAGGAATTCTTTACCTCACAAGAATTACAAAAGGTTTGATTCACATAAGCTAGTAAGCTATCAAGAGCACCTTGGGGAAAAAAAATAAAAGATTTATATTAGAGCAAAGCAGTAATAATGACAATTTATTGTGGGCAGATTCTTTTTGAGTACAATAGTAACAGAGGGAGGGAAAAGGCTGCACCAAGATTGTGATTCACTCACAAAACCATCTTGAGTACCTACTGTCCCCAGATGTTTCATTTAAGGTTACTTCATTTACTTTTCTTTCTAATGTAGAGCAAAAGCTATTAGCTCTCTTGTTGAAGTGACTTGCAATTTACTATTCAGTCTTTCTAAATTTATTACAGTTTAGTCATGCCACATGTTCACATATAGTTTCTAATTCATAATGCAGTCAACACTGAACTTTCAAAAAATATGAACCAGGTCTTACTAAAGTCATGTAGACAGCCTTAGTAAAATGAGATTTTAATTAAAACAAAACAACACAAAGAAACAAATAACAAACACACACACAAAAACTACAAAAAACCCAAACCAACCAACCAAACAACCCCCCCAAAAGCCAAAAACCCACAAAAACCCAAACAACAAAAAACCACCCCCATACACATCCAAAAAAACCCAAACCAAACCAAAAATAAAACCAAAACAACAAAAACAAAGTTTCTTCAACTGTTTAAGAATTTTTAAGAAATTTATTGACATTATGTAAGTCTATATTTTTTTTCACTACACAGAAACCAAAGATTATCAATGAAATATTTCTTTTCATTTGTTTCATTCTAAAGAAAAAGAGAGGTCTCATATATTTTCATAATAAAATTGTTTGATTTGTGAACATTACAGAGTTCATTTTGAAGCTAGGGATGAATGAACATTTTTTATCATTTTTTACTTTGAAAACTAGGCTCTCAGCAAAATGGCAATTCTCACATGAAAGTTTACATTCCTTGAAAAATGTACTGATTTGTTAAAAAACCAAGCAACCCAAACCAGATCTATTTCAATGAGTATCTGCCAAGGACTGATTTTTCACCTGAATGTTTTTCAGCAACATTTCCCACAAGGAATATAAATGTATAAATATCTTTTATAGGAACTAATCAGAGCACAAAACTTCTGATTCAAAAGCTAGTCGCTTTCTAAAAATAAAGCTTTCATGTCAGTAACGAGAGGGAAAACATCTCCGATTCCCCCAGTATTGTTGTTTCAGCTGGGTGCCGTACAGCATTAAGGCAGCTGAGGCATGAAGTATTATTAGGGATGAAACATCTCGTGTGGTTCAGAGGCAGACTGATACCTGCCTGAGCTGCTGCCTCCTCCCTGCCTGCTACTTTGGGTGCCTAGGAGAACAGTATCTGCTTGCTGGGAGCATGCTGTGAAACACCCTTTTGGCTTGTTGTTGTGCTGGGGAATACAGTAGAAAGTGCAGAGAGCCAGCCCAGCCCAGGGACCAGAACAGATCAGAGCAAAGTCCACAGAGCTGAAACCCAGTCTGCTATTTATTACTATTTACATACATTTAGATGAAAGTGTTCAATCCTTCAAAGAGAAGAGAGCAGTGAAGGATATGAAATATAGTAGTGGTGTTGCTAATGATACTAAACTGTTCAGGCAGCATTTTTTAGAGTGCACAGATATTACATTTTGCCATCCATCATCACTCTTATAAGAGGCAGAAAAAAATATTCTTGACCTGTAATTTATACTAACATTCTTTGAACAGATTACTGTTTTCATTTTTATTTACTTAGATTAAAAAAAAAAAAAAAAATTGTTCACAAACAAATAATAAAAAAAGACCTTTGTGTTTAGATGTCCATCTAGCAATGGAACACCAGCACTGAACTGCAGCAAAACTTCAGTTTCTAAAAGGTCATTGATATTTCCACATGATAGACTACAATAAGGAGGTAATTGAATTAAGAGAAATATTTGTCCAACTACAAATAAAATATCCTATTGACAACTCTTGATACCGAGCTGGAGTCTAAACGTTCAAGGTACTTAGAAGTGGGGTGCTTAGGTTTGGCATGTCTAAATTATAACAAATACAATTCAAGGTGCCTAATCCAACACACAAATTAGGTTTGTATGCAACTGGAAGGAGATGTGGGGCTTTCATTGGCACTAATTACATGACAAAATATAAGATCAAAGACATCAATCACTGCCAAAGTGGTGAAATGCTGCAGGATTGATCTTTCTGATCCTAAAGTGAATGGGAGCATTCAGTAGGTATGAGTTCAGTGAATGCAGCAGCAAGCACTCAGTTTGAAAAGGAGCAATATACCATACGATATTTCTGCAGTAAGTATGTTTAGAAAGAAAGATCTGAATGTACACAAAGCTGTGTTAGCAGTTTTGAAAATGTAAGAGTTATGTCTCTTCTGCTTTGATTTCATTTACTATATTCCTGTGCAGATAAAATGGCATAACTGCATTCATTATTAAAGAGCTGGAGAAGCTTGTATTACTGCCTCATTTAGAACTTATAGATAAAATTTCAAAGTCCTATTTCAAGCAAATGTGCTGTATTTTAGACTGATCAAAAACTCCGAGATGCTTCATAAGATTAACCGGTATGGAATAAAAGCTGCACTGATAGCATACAGCAACACTCGCTTTCTTTGAATGCTGACATCTCCTGAATGGAAAGTGATCAAAATAGCATCTTCCACTCACTGATTAGAACAGGAAGCAAAGGCAACAGAGAATGTTGAAACTGCAAAAAACTCTCCCGCGTATATGTGAAATATTATAAATAGTAGGGTGCATTAAATAGCAATTTAGACAGCTAACACCACTCTATGCCTTAGTTTAATAAAAATGTCCATAAATAATCAAGGTCTTACTACAAAGCTTACCAGAAACTTGGTACCTGAACTGCTGTACCAGATTCAGCTTTAAGCAAGAGATAAACTTTTGGTCATTGATGATGTCTACCTGAATCACATGTATTTCAGGAAGAGTTTATGTCCTCTAAATGTAACAACAGCAGAAACAGTCTCTTTATTCATGTAATCTGTGAGACTAGCTTTGCAAAGGGCCCAGCCTCTCCATCTGGAAGATGAAAATGATGTGTTGAGAGGGAATGGTGAGGGGAAATTGCCATGGACAGGAAAAAAGGGGTGCTGAAGAGGGTTAAATGGGAGCAAGCACAGGGTAGCAGAGGAAAGTGAAGCTGCATTCCAAGCCTGTTGTGTCCAAGTTAAATTGCCTGGGGATAGAGATCTCATGCAATGCATCCTTGGCTTCACTGCTATTTGGCTTCCTGTTACAAACCAGCATTGCCAAGAGACATTAAGCAGTCATATTTGAAAACATTTTGCAGGTGCCAGGCTGTATTCTCCCTTGTGTTAATGAGAATTTGATCATCTACTGTAGATATAACATACAGGGGAGGAGGAGCAGAGCCTGTGAATCAGACATTTTTGTACTGAGGGCGGATCAGTGGCAGAATAACAATAAGATGTCTCAGTATCTTAAAAAAAATCACTGAACACTGGGTCAGTCTATTAAAAACTGGTACTTGTGCAATCTAATTGAGACATCTGGTCACTCTACCTTGGCCATTGATGAGAAAGTAAAGACAACGAGGCCTGGAATCTGGACAAATCTGAGATCAAATGTTTCTACTGTTTATCAGTTTTCTTATCATAGAATTATCTGGTTGATAGCTAACCTAAATATATGTTATCTTTGAAGCCATAGCTATGCAAATTCTTTTCTCTTTTGGAATGCTTTTCTTCATTCACTTTTTTAAAGCTCTGCGTGGGCAAAACACAATGCTCGGTTCATTTCAAGAATCAAAAGGACTCTGTCTTTTCCTTGCATTATTCCCACTCCTTTCCTTCCCTCATGCTTGCTTTTCCCCTTCCATTCTCCTACACTGCACACACAGCCCCTTTATGTTTGTGAGCTGCACATTAACCCAAAAGGTTAATGAGCGTAGGGCTCAGGTGCACTCCACACTCTTGCAGCATTACTAATGCTGTGGTCATGGGCATGGAATGGCATTCTGGCAAATTAGTTCTTTTGTGATCTCTGTGCTGAGAACGACTCTACTGTTTTCTGTGCTCCGTAACTGCATTTTTATGCTGAGCTTTCTGTCTCTATGAGAATATGTTTTTTGCCCATTCCATTACCCATTCCCTGCAAGCATAACAGAATTATTTGTGAGATCAACACCAACTGCAATATGGTGAATATGTCAGTGCCAGCAAAGTTTGTTAAATATTCCTGCGCATATAAAAGCAGCAGAAGGGCTGATGGAAAAACGGTAAGCAATATCTTTGATTACGAAACTGTCCATCTGAACTCAATTAAGCTAGAGACTTAGATGAATAAATCCCCCAGAAATGTCTAGCAACAATTCAATCACCTTCCTTCTGCGACTAGTTGCCACATTGGACATCAATGACATTTAGACATCTCTCTACTTTATTAAAAAGACACCAAATACTTCAACATTATAACCCCAAGAAAATCTGAGAAATGCTTATCGTGGAGAGAAGAACATCCATTTTCTGCTAAAAATATTGCTTCAGCTCAGATGTAAGGTATGAGCAAGGGCAGTCTGGTCAAGCAAAGAAGTCAAATCTGCACATCAGGGCTCTGGACTGATTGAGTACATAGGCAAGCACAGGAATGGCTGCAATGCTCACTGCAGGGCTGAAAGCTGAGGCCTTCCTTCAACTCCCTTGTCGCAGCGGTGTCCACCAGGAAGCCAGATGTTGGCAGCCAGTTGAACTCCACTGGGAGAGAATGTGTCCAAGGCCCTAGCATGAGGTGTGGGAAGACAGTGACTCAAAACCACACAGTAGCTCAATTTAAGTATTGGTTGGTTGTCACCATCTTCTGTGCTTAATGTAGTTCCACAATTGCAAGTAGCGAATGGTCAGTTTATTAATAAAAAAAGTTAAAATACAATTAGGCACATTCTTTATAATCAAGTACTCGCCTTGATGTTCTTTACACTACTTAGGTTGAGTTTACCTCAAGAAAGCATGCTAGCAATGACATGGTGGAGAATCTGGAGTGTTGTGTGCCAGGAACAAGTCCAGGGCAGCAAGATCTCAGAGATGTGGGAAGAATGATCAAAAAGGAGCTTGACTGTAATGCCCAGAATTCATGTAGCAGGAAGAGAATTTGAGGCATTTGTATCCTCCTTGCATTTATTTTTAGTTTCTGCAGAAGTCTGGAGGTAAACAGGTTTCACACACAGTCATCATGCCCAGATGGTGGTAGTGTGAAGGGAAGTTCTGTCTGCCATTGAGGTAAGTAAGCATTTGCTGAGATTCAGTGCTGCACCCTATGTTAACGTTGTGAGGTGGAGAATCATATCTGCTCAGAGCACAAAAGCTTCAGGACATGGTAGTACTACTGGGCCACACAGATCTGAAGGCATCAGCCTTCCAGGGCAGGTTAGTGTGCAGTGACTGATGCATCCAAATACACAAAGCTCTTGAAAATGTGGAGCAAGTGGCTTTTTTGAAAAATGCATTTGTTGCTTGAGAAACATGTAATGAAGGGATAAGAAGCAGTAATTTATGTAACTATGTTGCCTCAAGCTTTGCATTGTGATAGCAGCTGTGGCCTTGGTACCTCAGGACCTCTGACAGAGTCAGAAAGGAAAGATTCTCAGAGTTCCTGAAGGCAAAATACTCCTTTTTGAGTTCTGCTCACAGAAGCAGAATTTGGCCTTAAGCTTAATCACCTGGAGGCACTGAAGAAAATAAATGCATGTATGCTTCCTTTGAGCAATTTGTCTGAAAATGTGTCAGTTGCTCAGCCTTAAAGCTTTGGTGGATGTAAAGATGTATAAATACTTCAAGATGTCAGAGGGAAAAACAGAGATTAGTAGTAAACAAAAGCAGAAATGGTGACTAGTACTATGCAGAAGTACAAGTGTACTGTGTGTTGATAGGACCTTCTTTGTTGGAGAAATAAGACAGCCTGCAGTCTTAGCAAGATTAATGTGATGTAGGAGGAACCATGCACAGGGTGACTGAAGCTGTGGAGACTCACAGTCAAGAAAATGAGACATACAAAATAAGTAGTTCAAGAAGCTTTGACAATAAGATTCATCCGATTCATCCTTAGCATATATTTAATACTCAGGTTCCTTAAAAGAAAAAAAAATAGCAATGTACTCTATGTGTAATTATAAAAAGCTAACAAAAGCTGTTATAAAAATACACATGATAATTACAAAAGCTACCAGTTTTTATGGTAGATCAGAATATATAACAATAATAAAGTCTCTTAAATTGCATTATTTTGGTCCTTGTCTCATCCATGAGAGATGTAAAGGACTTTGTAAATTGACCTGAAAATTGGCTGGTCTCATCTGACTAAACAGAGTAGAGAAAGAATTTTACAGTATATGTCCCTTTTGCACAAATGCCCTTTATCTTATTCAGTCCTTATCTGGAGGAGATATTGCATCAAGTGATACAGCAATCTTGCTGTCCAAAAGCCCAGTCCCCTTCATATGATCTGACTATTTGGTGTCTTGACTGGAAACCAGACATCTTTCTGTTAAAGTAACTGATGGCTTTTCCTGATGACCCTGAAAGTCCTGTTTGAGAAAGGTTTGGCAGTTTTCTAATCCTAGATGTGAAAACATCAAGCTCGGTGTATTGACACAAAGCTCTCCCACCTTGCCAAATGAAGGCTTACCAGCTCATGTCTGTTTAGCACCCTGCAGTGTCCTGCCTTCCTCTCATGTGCTATTTGGCAGATTGTTCTGAGTTTGGAAAAAAATGAGCTTATACAGTATCCAAACATTAATAAAATTTTAAAAAATTTGCTTCCTCTGCTCTGCCAACTTAAATCAAAATCAAGAATTATCACAGAATTGTGCAAACAGTTCTGTCTTTTTTTTTTTTTTCTTCTTCTTCTTTTTCTTTTCCTTATACTTTTTGTGTAAACATTTAGAGATTGTTCTAAGTTTAGTCTCTGTGTATGGCTAAGTCCCTCTGGCTTCTTCCAGTGCTGAGGATAAAGTTGCTTAGTATGTGACCTCTTTAACAGAATTAAATCTACACTGAATAAAGAGCTCCTCTCGTAAAGGGACATAGTGGCAACTAAGTGTAAGTCACAGCTAGACAAGATAACTTTTCTAAAATAAACTGGACTTTAAGTGATGTTGTAGATAGAGGACCAAAGTTATTGAATCAGAATGTCATTCCAACAAAGTCTTTGTCAGTTGGAGCACAGAAGTGACCATCTTTCTTCCTAAAATCTTTAAAGCATTTGTCAATGTCTCTCTTCTTCTAATAGACTCCATCTCATTGAGCAGAGTTCTGTATTCTTTTTTCCTTGCCCTTTCCTCAAATAAGGCTTTTAAGATTGTGGAAAAGTGAGAGAGAAATCATTGTTAAATGTTAATGCTTGGTGAATGATATTCCCCCTGACTTTCCAGTGAACATCTTCCTTCAGGAACAAAGCTTTTTCCAGCTCCAAAGGGTCATTGTACTGCAGTCCAAATAATGGAAATACCCCTGACTTCTTGTTTCTCCAGGATTTAATGCATTTTTCCCCTGAGAAAGACCACACTTACAAGAGAAGAAACTGAAGTCTGAGCAGTGAACATGAAAATATCACAAAAATTCATACATTCTCCAAAGACCTATCCAGACTTCAAATGAGGCTGACATGGAAAGTGATTCAAGATGTCTAGATATTTTCCACTTCAAGTAATTGGTGGAGAGAAGGGTGTGAGAAACGATCAGTCCTCAACCTGTTTTCCTTTGTACTTTTCTGCCTGGTGACCCAAGCCAACCCCTGTATTGATCTCAAAGAAAATAATACTATGGAAGAAATGGGACTTGAAAAAGTGAAATAAGGCCATATAATTACTAACATTCTGTGTGGGTTTACACAAAACAAATCTTGTCAACCTAACTTAATATTTTTTATGAGATTATGGATTTTGTTGGTAAAGGTATTTCTATTGATGTAATAGTCTTACATTTCTGCAAGGCATTAGATAAAGAAACAAGACATTTCAAAACTGAAGTGGAATACTTTAAATGGTCTTAACCCTGGCAAGCTGAAAAATCTCAAAGCAAGGTAGTAAACCAGTAAAACAAACAATATGTCTTTAAGTACAGTGAGATGTAAAGTCCTCAAAGATTATATATCAACAGAATTTTTTTTTTACTGAAAGTGGTGAGAAGAGGTTTAGCAGTTGAACCTTTAGGCTGGATGGACTAACAGACAGGTGTCTTTGTATTCAGCTTCATGTATCAGCATTTCTACTAATATGATTAATAACAAGCATAGATGAAACTGGGAAGAGTTTACAAGATTTTTTCTGTAAATGAAAGTTGAGCAGCATTGCACTATGTGTTCACTGACCCTCTGGCATATGGTCTGGATTAGTTGTGTTTAGCATGATATACAAATTTATGCATTTCAGTAAAATCTTCGATTGCACATCCCCTATTTCGCATATATTCTACCACCTAAGCATTGAAACTAAAATTAACCTCCTACTGAGACACATAATTAACTCCTAACATGCTATCTATTCCCTCTACTGCTCCTCTGGGTGTTGAGGTAAAAAAAGTCCTGAAAAATGACTTGCTCAAGAATAATTCATTGTAGATCTCTAATTGTATGTGTTCAAGGACAGTTTAGATGAGGCTTTGAGTAACTTGGTCTAGTGGGAGGTTTCCCTGCCCATGGCAGGGGGTTTGGAACTAGACGATCTTTAAGGTCCCTTCCAACCCCAGCCATTCTATACAATTCTATGATATGATTCTGATTCTCTAACTGTCAATTTCAAATCACAGATTTGATGGCTAGAGCTGAACTAAATTTACAGATAAAGGGGAACTCCTGCAGTTTCCATGCACAACCTTTGACTACAAAACCAAGAAGTTGCTCATATCCAGTGCTGCCATTCACTGAGTATTCAGCATGTTTTTCACGCAATTCTGCATCCTATTTCACACTCCTGTTTCATACTACTAGTTCATGTAACATTGTTTTCATGTAACTGTTTATAACTTTTCTTCAGCTGTGCAAGCTAGAAGAAAAGACAAGAAAGAAATATAAGAAATGTATTGAAATTTTTCAGTGCAGTGCTAGATAATAGTATGACTTATTTGTCCAGGACCATATTCACATAAATTGAACATATTTGGCTAGCTGAACAGCACCATAGTAAACAGGTTCCATAATAATAGTTCAGGAATATTCTCCCCCACTCTCAATATGTGCTTAAATAATTTGACATTACATAGCTATAGGTAGCTGCTCTTACCACAGTGGAAAAAAAAGACTTTAACATAGCAGAAAGAGGAGAATTACTAGTACGTGTATACAAATTCAAACACATGCTTAAATCTTTGTAGAGCTGGGGCCTAGGGTGATGTTTTGGTTTTATTTCAGAGATGAACAGCCAGTCAGTCATCTTGTTGGAGAGCTGCATCATGCCATCTCTTGGCAAACCACAGTGCTGCAGCTGGAAGGTATACAAAACCATGCTGCATGTTCCCATCACCAAGTACATTAGAAAAAAAAAATCATAGGGAGTCCTCAAAAACAAGCAAGCATATAAAAGAGCAATTGGCAGAAAATCTAAATTTGGTTTTCTCTTTATTTGCTCACATCTGCTAACTGAACACATTGCAATTTGATTACATAGCCAAATTATCGTTTCCTCACACAGCCTCTGTTGAGAGATTAGTTTCTTCCAAGTGTGAGCTTTCCTGCATCTCTGCAGATACACTGGGACAGAATGAATGGGCATGAGCAGTCCCGCTGTCTGATGATTTCCTTTTGTAAGAGCAACACTATGACAATATAACAAGAATTGCTTTATTTCCCTTTATAATAAATGTATTTAATGAATTATTTTTACTAAGATTGTCCACATTGTGGAATACTGTAGAATATTTTTCTTTAATTTTTTTTTTTATATACAATTGGGGAATCTAGGCATGAAATAATTAAAAAACCAGAAAGCTAGCTTATTCTTTGCCATCTACCCTATAAAGGTATTTTTATGTGCACTGAATTTACAGTCAAAATATACTGAATTCAAGTATTTCTCTTAAAAAGTACTATAGATATAAAAAGCCAGATACTTCTGCCTGGTCTATAAAAAGATTTACTTTTTTTTTTTTTCAAATACATCATCTATGGAAGAAATAATATTATTAACATATTTTTTTTCATATTTTATCATGTAACTTCTTATGATCTTGCAGAAAAAAATGTTCTTTTGTTTTGGTTTTTTGGGTTTGGGTTTTTTGTTTGTTTTTGGGGGTGGTTTTTTGTTTGTTTTGGTTTGCTTTTTTTTTGGTTTGTTTTGTTTGGGTGGGGTTTTTTTTAATTATAGATATTTCTATGCATTTATTTAGACATTAAAAAGAACTTACTTGAATAGAAATGAATTCAACAATCCCTATCATTATATCTGGGGAAAATAATAATAGGGAATAATCTAATAAATGAAGCCTTTTTCTGAGGATGCTATAAGAAATCATGCAAGCAGACTTCTTAGGTATGTTTTCAGGAGCTGAAGACGTGCATAGACAAATACTGCAGATAATTCACTTCACTTAATGTTCATTCATTTTGTGGGACTGGCCAATCAAGTCATGCCTTCTAGTTTCTGGATACCCTAATCTTTTACTCGTAACAAAGCCATGTATATTTCTAGATGGCCACTTGTACTTTTCCGTATTTTCCCAGGTGTTGCGACCGCCTGTGAGCCTGCAGTCTGGAATCACCTAGAGAGCTCAGTCTAATGGTTGTGGGGATTAAAAAAGTTATTTTTCTTCTGACTTTACAAAGCATCTCAGTCTGACATATGGTCCCACAGAATGTCACAAAAAGTAGTTGACACTTTAAAAGTGCCTAAAAAAATCAGTTGGTGATGTCACACTCCTTGTACAACAGTAGTAAAAGATCACTAGGTACTTTTGCAGCTAAAAAGAAATCTTAGTTACGCATGTTTTCATAAGAGAGGGCTCTGCTCTTTTCACAATGGTCAGTCTTCCTGAACCCACCAGCTAAATATCTAAAACCTTCACCTGGCTGATGGGTTCATCACAGTCTCCTCATATGTTTGGAGAGATGGCGCTGTGGGAGCAGTCAGAGGTGGTAGATGGAAATGGAATACCAGTGCGCTTCCACTGCAGGATGGAGTCAGCTGGATATGTCACACCATCTAGAGGAGACCTCAGGACAGTGAGCTCAGAGGCCACATAATTTTTCTTTCTTCCTGAGTTGGGGATCTGGCCTTAGCATCTGCTTCCATTGGTCTTGAGCTGATGGTGAACTACATGTAAGACATGCAGCTGTGCCTGTACTTGGAAATCTCATTTCTCCTTTCATTTCCTACGTATCTAAGTTCTTAAGCTGCAATATGGAAGAAATACAACATCCACTTCTTTCTGCTATACTTCTGAAGATAGAAATAAATTCTATTCAACTTTTTGAAAAATAACAAGTCACTTATTTTCAGTAGGAAGTCTGAAGCTGTGGATGACAAATGGATGAAAGTGCTTCTCCAAATCCCTGAGAAATTTACCCAAGCCCAGGGTGACATCTTCTCTTGCCAGCCATTCCCTATTGCCTCAGTTCAGTAACATCATTCTTGAGCACCATACCATCCTGTGTAGAGCAACTGACTTTTCTCATACCTGGTACAGACAGTTTCAGTGCTCAGAATATAGCATTTGATTTCACTCCTGGAATGAGAAACCTAAAAGTTTTCTAAATATTTCACTCGCCTCAAAGCCCCTAAGATTGTCTACACTGCCTTACTATAGTCATGTTCAAGGAACTTCAGGTTCAAGGTCCCTTAAGTGCTGAGATGAAGAACATCCTGCTGACATCATCTGCCCTGTGGGCTTGTGCTTTCTTTCTGTGCAAATGAGAATGGGATGAGATCAGGAACTGCTGCTGCATTTGTGGACCTTTTATTGGTATGGATTTGGGGTGGAGCCAGGGTGCATATGTGCAGCCAGGAAATTGAAAGTGCTCTTGAGGTCTATAATATATTCATAGTCTTGAAATATCTTCTCTGAATGGGAAATAGGATCCCCTAAGAAGACTAATGAAAAGTATATAAAACATATAGTCTTTTAATCTCTTCCTGTGCTGCGAGAGAGAGTAAACAAATCTTTTTTTTTGCCTCAAATGGAGCTGAAGCACTCTTTAGAGACAAGAAAAAGCTGCCAAGGTGTATGTAGTGCTTCTTGAGCTCTGCATTGCAACTTTACATTTGAGCTATTCTGCAGTTTCTAGCAAGAATATTTTCTCTTTTTGCAACATGGTAGGTTTCTTCTGGAGGCAGAAAAGAAGATGCTTCCAGCTTTTTTCTTACAACATCTGCCTCTTTTTTGAGACACTTTGTCGTTATATTTCAAGAACAGGCCTGACAATCCTTGAGTCTTATGAGATAGTAGAAGCTATGACAACCCTAGGAAATGTACCTAGTCACAATAATTCCATCTTCCACAAGGAAACTTATGAATAAAACAAAGCAGTTAATACAAATTTTCCAGCAATATCCTCTGGTGGATTGACTTTGACTGGCTGCCAAATGCTCACCAAGCTGCTTTATCGCTTCACGTCCTTTATTACACCTCCTCAACGGGACAAAAGTGGAGAAAATATGATGAAAAGCTTGTGGGTCAAGATAAAGACAGGGATACTGCTTATGAATTACCATCACTGGCAAACCAGACTCAATGTGGAGAATAATTTAAATTATTGTAAATTTAAAGTAGAGTATTATAGTGAGGAACAAAGACAAAACTAAAACTCACCTTCCCACCAATCTTCCCTCTTCCCAGGCTCAACTTCACTCCTTCATTCCTGACTCCTTTACCTCCTCCTCTTTGAGTGGTGCAGGGGAATAGGGAATAGGGGATTGTGGTCAGTCTGTAACAGTTTGTCCTTCCTCCTCACACTTTTACCTTGATTCAATATGAATCCTTCCCATGGGGTTCAGTCCTTCATGAGCTGTTCCACTTCAGGTCCTTTGTACTTGTACAGTCCATCACGAAAAGACAGCTCTAGCATGGATATCACATAGGCCACAATCCTATCAGAAAACTTGCTCCAGCATGGGTTCTCCATAACCTGCAACTTCCTTCACGATGTGTCCACCTGCTGTGGCATGGGGTTGTCCATGAGCTACAGTGTGGATATGTTTGTCAACGTGGACTTCCATGGGCTGCAGAAGGACAATCTGTGTCACCATGGTCTTCACCATGGTCTTCAAGGGAGTCTCCACCTTGACACCTGGAGCACCTCTTCCCCATCCTTCTCTCACTTTGCTGTTTCTTTTGCATTTTTTCTTACTTCTTTCTCACAGCTCCTGCACAACATTTTTCACTTTCTTAAATATACTTTCCCAGAGACACCACTTAGCTGAGAGGCTCAGACATGCCCTGACGTTAATCTGTTGGAGTGTCTGGAACCAGCTGGAACTGGCTGTGTTCATCATGGGGCTGTCCCAGACTCTTCTACCAGAGGCTACACATGCAGCATCCTGTGGCCCACACCTGAGCATCTACACCCAATACAATCACAAAGGTCACTGATACAGTCCAAGGTCCCCCCACATCTGCACCTCTCTCAAGTTGCCTCAGCACCTGCACCCCCACATAGTTCAAAGTTCTGATAGTCTCTCTGTGTTTGCTCAGAAAATGAAAGAAGTAATATCAGCAGTTTATTGACACATATTCTCTATTTTCACAATCAATTTGAAAATTAACATGCAGAAATAGCAGGCTGGGAAGACAATTTGGCATTTGCAAGTTATCACTTGCACTTATGGAACTGGGATCAGTTTGAGTTATTTATTGCTCCTTTACTGCAGAGTGTACAAGGCCACTCTAACACAGCCTGTGGAATTTGTTGCAATCCAAAAAGACTAATACTTCCATCTTCTGAGATAGCAGTCTCAATGTCAACTCTATTTATCAACTAAAATGGCAGTAGACACATAGGTGGGTGTTGCTTTGGGGTTGAAAGGCTGTGAGACTGGATTTGTTTTAGGGATGTGCTATAATCTCTGCTTTCCTCAGCTAACTTCTTACACTTAACTATAGACAGTCATATATTCAGTTAAGTAGGGCTCTCTGTTCAGTCTGAGCTGTGTTATCTAAGATATCAGCTGTCACTTTCCTGGATATTGACTGCTTTAAAAGGCTACACATATAGACTAAATGTACGTATGTTCACAAGGCTTTATGTGTGACATCTCTTGTATACTACAAGCTATCATCACCATAAACTGTATAGCTGCAAGAAGTGAAACTAGCATCCTACAAAGACAAATGTGATGTATTTAACATTTATATTTATTTTTTACATTACCTTAAGCAGAGTTTTCTTTTATTCCACTGAAAAGAAAGAAGAACAACCTGGAGCTGACAGAGGATTTCATTATTTTCAGTCTGTTATGAATGGAAGGAGTTTAGAGATTAAACTAGTACCTGGTGGAATGGTAAATATGGCACATGTTGCTGCCTAGTTTTGTATGCAGTTCAGACCTGCACAAAAGAGTTGAAGAAATAAATGGTTTATTTTAACATAATAAAAAATGAAAACCAAACCAAACCAAATACATTTATTTTACAATGCATACCAACAAATTAATACTTCAACATTTTGGTTTTACTAACATTTTCAATTTCCTTTCATCGTGCATCAATTTGCTTCTGAGTCATGACCCTGCACATCCTGAGCCTCTCTTTCTTGTTGATGAGTTTCTTAATAGCTACACTACTCTGTGACAGATATCCTTTTTTAAGCTTAGTGCTGTTTATGGAAACATACACATTAGCTAAAGAATTAATAATTATACATTATTCACATAATTATAATTGTAACAGTATAACTAAGCCCAACTATTTTTCTGACTAGTTTTAATAAAGAAGATACACATTTCTTCCTGGAGTGTTCAGTCTCTCTAATGATAAGGGAGGTCATTGATCAGGGAAGGGGAAGCACTAAATCAACCTGTTAGATGAAATGTCTTTGTATTCCTCCTTCAGCATTTACTCCCTCATACTACATAAGTCCATAAATAAATGATAAAAACCCCTCAGATTTCTCCCTGAGCCCTTCAGTCTTATCATTTGTATATTCTGGCATTATCATAAAGTGATAAACGACTGTGGCATTGAATTTATATTGTCATTTTAGTTGCTTGAAAGTGAGCTTCCATATAATACCTCCATAAAGAGTAGCAGTATTATAGAGACAAACATTGTTTAGCTACTCAGAGGAAAGCTGAAGTCTCTCAGTCCTGGTTTAAATTATACTTAGCATTTAAAAAACAGTGAGATCATACCTAAAAGGCTGGGGGAGGAAAACCAATGAACCCATTGCAGAAGCATGCCCTGATGGCAAACCACTGGCTTGTGCTGTGGAGACAGCTGTTCTCCAGCCCTCCTGGCTGAATTGTGCTGGGAAGTGATTCAGTACAGATGGGAGGGAGGGAGCAAAGGGAAAAAAGAAACATCCAACAATGACAACACCCAAAATCCCTACATTCATGTTAAGGGCGAGAGGAATAAATGCAATAAATTATGTGTTAGGCAAGGACCTGCATTTTTATTGAAGATAAATGACACAAATGGGAGAAATATATTCTCTAGTTCCTACTTTATCATGATAGCTCTCAAATTAAACTTCATATGTATTTTCTTAGGAATACTGCAAATCTCCTATCCCATATTCAATCTTGAAAAAAAAATTAAAGTAGTACAAAACTAAATGCTGAATGTTAAGTATGGAAGTTTGCCCTGCATGTACAGAAGCGTTAATGTATCTCATACAAAATACATAATCACATTGTTATTCTTGTGGGCCAGTTGATATTCATTCAACACTTTTACACTATCTATAGATGGAGATTTGTTTTCTTTGCTCCTTTCTGTATAGAATCAGATAGTCTTCCCTATCTTCACTCTCATCTCTAAACCTCAGCCTCCCCATATACAAAAGTTATAAGACAATAATTTCTCTGTGTTTGGCATCAGCAGCTTGAAGTATCTGATTACAGTGAACTAGATAAAATGACTTCTGAGGGCCCACGACTAGACTTCAATAGAGAGGACATTGCTAGTTTTGGTAAAAGACATTCTCAACAGTGCAGAGCACATGAACCTACCCTTGATTTTCAATTTCACCAAGTTCTACCCAGCTGTTGGTAGCCTTTCTTAACACCTACCTCACTAAAATCTGGCTTAGATATCTTAGCATTGTATTGTAATGCCTTATAGCTACACCTTCAAAGCTTTTTCAGAACAAAATTTTGTTGAGACTGATTTTTGATCATGAGTTGAGTACTAGTTGATGCATTTTTGAAAGCTCAGACACATTTCTCTCTTTATTTTTTTGGTCAGTGAGGAATGTCCTTTCCTGCCTTTGTGAATGCTTTGCTGTGTAACCCATAACACTTTCTGACAATGTGACATAGATGACACAGGGCAGAGAAATCAGTCTATGCTCCTGCCCTAGAGGGGTCTGACATCAAGTGCAGGAAAGCACTGTAGGATGTGTAGGTTGATGCACTACAACCACCCCAGGATCTGTGGATGCATGGAGCAGGCATTAAGGAGCATTTGCTACACAGTACTATCCTCTGGTCCATATTTCAGTGGTCAGTGCAGAAATAATTCCAGTCTTTTTGTGTCACTACATATCCCTGTGAAACTTGACAAAGTCTTCTCAGTTTTCTTGATTTGACATACTTTAATCTTTATTAATCTCCTCCTAAAACTTGTTCTCTAGACCCTTCACCAGCTTCATTGCCCTTCTTTGAACATGTTGCAGCACCTCAATGTCCTTCTTGGAGTGAGAGGCCCAAAACTGAACCTGCTATTTGAGGTGTGGCCTCACCACTGTTCAGTACAGGGTGACAATCCCTACCCTTGTTCTGCTGGCCACACTGTTTCTGATAGAAGCCAAGATGCTGGCAGCCTTCATGCTCACCTGGACATACACTGGCTCATACTCAGATGGCAGTTGACACGGTTAGTTCATAAGAGACCATAAAAGCAACAAAAAAATTCAGAACATAGTCACTTGGTCATTCCACAGCCCACAAAACTTCATCTTTCAGAGAAAAATATTGAATAAAACTTTGTAAAGGGAAGATGACAGAATTTCATGTCCCCTTTAGCTCATTCCCTATGAATATCTATGAGGACGTAACATTTGGCACTTAAAAACTAAGCAAATGGGAAGAGCTTAAGTGATTGCTTTTCTCTTTGAGCTAATGTCAGACTGCTCTTATTAACAACGTAAAATGGGTTCCGTGATATGAATGTACAAGCTGTAATCAAGTGCATTGATCTTTACAGTTACCCAGCAGTAAAACATGTGGAAAACAACTTTTTATTTCCAAGTAGAATTTAGCAAAGGATATGTCTCAAAAAAATCATACTTGGGATTATGATCCAGAGATTTTGCTTTTCATCCAAATCATTCTCATGCCACCAAGGCTGATGAAAAGGAAAAAAACAAACAAACCAACCCAAAAACAAACTAACAAAAAACCCCCAAAACAAAAATAAAAATTATAATAATAATATAAATAAGTAAATAAAGAGTGTCTCATAACAGATATATTTATCCTTTATCCCATCCATGAGTGGGGTGGTCAAGAGGAACAGTACCTTGTGCTAATTCACTTCTAGCTACATATCAAGAAAGAGGATAAATTTAAAATAAAAGATATCAGGTATTTTGAATCTTAGCAAAGGTCAATAGTATGTAAAGATTTGGGTGAAATTCATGCCTGTGTAATGTTTATATCTATGTAAACTTGTGAATGGGAAATCTTACTGGTTTTCATTGAAAACTGTTTCTGGTAAAGACACAGAGCTGCATGGACTATGGACTTGCCTTTCAGGTTCTGTTTTCCTGTTCTGTGAAAAATATTATTGAATTCAGTTAAGTTTTAAACAGTTTGCTGGTTTGTTTTTTATAATGCAAAAGACTGGAAAATGATGGCAAGCTGTATTTAGAGTTTTCAGGTAATTCAGAACATTTTATTTCCTACATTTGAAATATCTTGGTTAGATTTCCACTGTTTTTAAAATGCTTTATTTTTCAGTTTTGGGTGTTTTCCTACCCAAATTTGTCCTCTCTCCAACTGTTCTGATTTCTTCTAGAAGTTGCTGCTTCTAGCTGAATCCTGACAGGTCAGTAATCTTTATTTTTTGGCAGGACCAGAAATTGCTTAGAAAAATTTCCCAATTTGTTACTCTGATAGGCATTCCTGGATTTTTCTTCTATATCCTTTCCCTCTCTTTCCTATTCTCTATTACAATCATTCTGTTACCACCCCTATGCATGAAGCAGGACCACTGTGCATATTGCAAAGGTTAAATTAACAAAAATACTATTAATAGAGAAACAAACCCCTTGTAACCATCTAGAGCTTTATAGCTCCACTTCTCACTGTCTGAGGAGCACTAATGTTGTTAACGATTTCAGGGTTCATAGCCCTGGCCTGCTGATCATGAATGGTCTATTCACACTAGGATTTATAGCCATCTTTGTAATGGCCCTTAAAAAATGTTAACTAAATGTGACTGTGACACACTTAACTTCCACATTTTAGAGAGCTGCAAAATTGTTACATACACAAGCTTCCATAATGAAAGCAATATGTGTACACCCACTTCATTCCATCCAGTCTCTAATCCACATTTAACATGTGCAGCCATCCTGCTACAGATGCTCCTGTTGAGAAGTCAGACTACCATATAAGCATGTTAGAAAGATGTGCCTCTCAATAATACCCTTGCAGCATACTTGTTGAAAAGAATTCCTTCTGTGGAGCACGGATGGCACTCAGATACTACCTAGATTCTAAAAAAACCCTAATTTAATAAACATTTGACAGTGTTCTGGGGAAAAAAAAAAAAAAAAAAAGGCACTGAAAAGACTCAGAATTTGAAGACAGTCAATGACTCCCTGTCTGAGGGGGATTCAGTGTTTGCCAAGGAGTTTTAAAATACAACCCAGTAGCTTTTAACAGCAGGTCACTTCACTGCAAAGGTGGTAGTCAGACACAAAGCCTAAAAATTAGCCTGTTGCTATGGAAAGACAAAATAATATGTTCAATTGTCCACTTATTAAAAATATGCCTTGATTTTTTTTCCCCTTTGTTCATGGCTCAATTAATTTTTTGGATTATAAAAATGTTTGGACTCATGAGACCTAGTATCTCGAGTATTCTGAAGCATCTGTGGAAATATGTATTGCACAGATCACATACGTAGGTTTTCTTGGTTGAATACATGCCTAATTACTTAAAAACAGACAGTAAAGGTATTGTAGCTCTCAATCTTCAATATCAGCACAGATATGGTTTATTAGATTTGGTATGGCAGTTCTGCAGTAATTATGACACCATACTGGCAGTTTCCATTCTGTCTGGTGATTGTTTTGAGAATGATTTTTAAAGGGCAGCATAATTAAAATACATTTATATATATTTATTCAATAGATTTATAGATAAAGGCTTTGGGGGAGATGAAAATTTCAGATTGATCTCAACAGAGTGCTATTAACTGTACATTGAAGTTCAGCTTTAGCGAGTATCAATTACAGGTCAACAAAATATTTGATAATTCATAAAAATTAATAATTTTCATTAGCTAGTGAGCTAATCCTTTATTTTGAGTTACTGTTATTGACAATAACATAAATGCTGAAAACAGACACTCTTAGAACAGGATTGTACTAATGTTCATAGCTTCACATTGAAATGTGTCTTGGAGAATGGGGAAGAATAGAACATCATCTGAACTTCTTGAAAAACAGAGGTTTGTGGTTGTAATTTCAGCATTCTGAATCATATCTCTGAACATACGATTCATTAACTCCTGTGCAGTGACTCTGTGAGAACAAAACATTTCAGGAGTGTGCTCTACTCTGGTGTCATGTTTTAACCCCAGGTGACAACTCAGCCCCACAGAGCTGCTTGCTCACTCGCCAACCGGTGGGATGGAGGAGAGAATCAGAAGGAAGTAAAAAAAGTGAGAAAACTCATGGGTTGAGATAAACACAGTTTAATATGTAAAGTACAAACTGCACAAAAGCAAAGTAAAAAAGGTAATTTAATCATCACTTCCCATTGGTAAGCTGGTGTTCAGCCACCTCCAGAAAAAAAAGGGATCCATCATGCATAATTTAGGAAGACAATAACAGAATCACAGAATGATAGGAATTGGAAGGGACCACAAAAGATCATCTAGTCCAATACCCCTGCTGGAGCAGAATCACCTAGATTAGGTCACACAGGAAGACAAACACTGTACCTCCAAACATCTATTGCTTCCTTCTTATTCTTCCAGATTTATATGCTGAACATGGCATTATATGGTCTGGAATATCTCCTCAGTCAGTTGAGGCCAGCTGTCCTGGCTGTGTCCCCTCCCAGTATCTTGTGCACCCCCAGCCTACTCACTAGGGGAGTGGTCTGAGGAGCAGAAAAGGTTCTGACCCTGTGTAAACCACTGCTCAGCTGTAACTAAAATATCCCACTTCTATCCACACCATTTTAAACACAAATCCAAAACATAGCCCCATACCAGATACTATGAAGAAAATTAATCCTATCCCAGTCAAAACTAGCACAGATGGTTCATTGTATCTGTCTCTTGATGACTTCATCCCTGCACATCTGCAGCCATTTCCCTTTGTTGTCAGATAGAATAAGAATGGACTCAGCAAATTTAGTGCCTATTAGACACCTCCCTTCAGACAGCTCTGAAGGCGAGAACCCCTTTTCTCTCTCTTTCAAAGGACCCAACTTTGTCCTTCTGACTTCATTTTTCAGATGAGAGAACTAAGGCAAGAAAGTTGAAGAGCCACTCAAAAAGTTCTCCAAAAGCTGGGAAAAGAGGTCTAGCTCTTGGTTCTTAATCCAGCTGTGTCCCTACAGATTTTCTACACTCGATGTTAGGAAGAGTCATGAGACTGACATTGAAATCCAATATACAGTTTGTATGAATTTATTGGGAAGAGAAATGGTGAAAAATAATAATTAATATTCAATACTATAGCATGCAACCAAGCAAATAAATACCTTCTGGTTCTTAATGTATACTGTTGCCTCACACTAAAGAACATTAATACAGAATATCATGTATAGTAACAGAAAGGGCATAAGCCCATTTTAACATGTAACAGGAGGAATTTAATTTATATGTCTCTCATAACTGCGTATTCAAATAGTGATATTTTTTTTACGCTGCCTTTTAGCCTTGATTCTGCTTTGTGCAAAAGTGTAACAGGAACCTGCAATCTCCTTACTCGTTACCCTTTTAGTATTCAAAACTAAACCAGAATGTCACTAAGCATTATTTTCCTGAACCCAAAGATGTAAATCAGAACCCTTCTCAAAAACCTCCTTTTACAGGAAACACCCATCTCTTGGGAGTTCTACAAGCTGCCTGGTTGTTTTCAATACAAACATTTCCAGAAACTGACTGTTTAAGTTTTGCACGCCCTGATTGCCTCAGTCTGCATATGGCCATGCTGCTGAAGTTGGACCAAACCCCTCAATAGAACAGAGAAAAAACTACATAGAATCATAGAATTGTTTTGTTTGGAAAAGACCTTTAAGCTCATCAAGTCCAACCACTAGCCCAGCACAGCCAAGTCCACCACTAAACCATGTCCCTCAGCACCCCATCTGCATATCTATTAAACACATCCAGAGATGGAGACTTAACCACTTCTATGGGCAGCCTGCTCCAGGGCTTGACAACCGTTTTGGTGAAAAGATGTTTTGTAATGTTCATTTTAATCCTCCCCTAGAATAACTTGAGGCTGTTTCCTTTGTACTATCTCTTTTTACTTAGGAGAAGAGACTGAGCCCCCTTTCACTACAACTTTCTTTTAGATAGTTGTTAAGAGCAATGCATCTTAAAGAAATGCTGATATTAGAAATATGCTCAGAGCATGTATAAAACAAAGGTTGACTTCTTTATAAATGTAACCAGACAAGGCAGTAATAGTTCATTTATGCTTTTCTATTACAACTTTATTGTTAGAAAACCTGCTTAGAAACCTGGGTGCTGAGGTTTGATATTCTGATCAATTGGACAAGGTTCAACACCACGTGTCCCATTTGTGAGAGGGTTGTAGACTAGTCTGGATAGGAGCAAGTCTGAATGTGAGCTTGTGGGGAGAGGTGTCAAGGGAGACAAAGTCAAAAAGAAATGGAGGAAAGAAGTGCTCTTTACTTCTCCAGGAGAAATAATGCAAATTTCAAAGTGTACAGGAGACAATAGAAGAAAAAGCCTGCTGGGAGAAGCTAACAATGAGGGTGCTTAGCTGTCAGCCAGAGATTTAGGTTCTAACATCTGTTCCCAAGATTCATTCAATTCTCCTTAATCTGGTGTGTCACTTGAAAAAGACTGTCAATTCTGGGAGCAGGAGCTGGCACATAGGACTTCCCTGCTTTCTGGCAGTTCTTCGTACTTTATGACATTTTACTGTTTTTGATGTGACATATTACAAAACATGTTCCTGTATAGTCAGCTTCTTTCCCAAAACATCCTTCTTGATATAAGGAAAAGCTATGCTTTTCATCTTTCATTTTTTGTCACTTATGACCAGATGTTTTCCTTGACATTTGTAGTATGGTATTGCATTGTTCACTGATGATTCCTGTCAGTGAGTCCCTGAGTTCTTGAATACATGGATTTCTGTGCAAAAAGAGGTAGTGTGCTTGCTTGCTTTGATATAATTTCAATACAGGTGTTTTCCTCTGGGATATAAAAAGTTAAGTCCTTCCAATAGGTGCTATGTTTCTGGACTAAGCAGAGTATGAGTTTTCTGAAACTAATTTACTAAAAATACAAGGGTAAGAAATAAATTTTCATCAAACTGAATCAGTTTTCACCAATACATGGAATTAGAGCATTGTGTAAGCCGGATTCACTTCCTTCAAAACAAGCCAAATAAATATTTGTGCATTTTTAAAACATACGTGTAAATACAACAAATTCAGCTCTGGGGATTTGATATTTATTGCTAGCATTGCACCAACATATGCTGAGCCTGACCCTTCTTTGTGATTTGAAATTAACACCAAAGTATTAAACTAGTTTAATAGTAGCATATTCTAATGAGAAAAAAGTTTACAATCTGCTTTCTGCTTGGTTTTAAGGGACAGGTTTTCAGAAATGGCCACTAATGCTGTAATCATATTTGTACATATATTTATTTCATATATAAAATTCTTAGCTGTTTTTGCAGGCATATATACACATTACTATGGATGCTTTTACATACTAAAGTAGATTTTGAGAATTTGGTAGATTCATGCATTAATTTAGGTCATGCTATTTAGGTGCCCTTCAAAAAAAAACTAAAAACAACAACAAAAAAACCCAACCAAATCTCTTGGTCATTGTGCCTTGTGCATAAGATTAATACCTGCAAAGGCTGTGGTATCATTGGTGATAACATATTTTTATAATTTCATGCATGGTTTTGTTAAATTTTCATTCTCAAGATTGAAAACAATAAATCTAAGGCAAGGCTGTATGTATGTGAATTATTCATTATGTGTTGTGAATGACTTAGAATGAAAAAAGAAGCAGGTTATACTGTATTGTCACATAATCCTATGGATTTTAGAGGCACATTACAGTCATAATTACATCATCCACATCATCACTCTGAGAACTATCTTTCACCTGATTATGTCTGACATATAGGGCATGTGTAGATACCATTTCCATAGAGCCTCAGACTCTTTTCTGTATCTATTACCAAGTGTTATTGACAGTTGCAGATGTTTTACTAACTCCATTTTACTAACTGGGGATAGAGATAAACCAAATATCACAAGAAGTTGAATGGTTGGACCCATGAAGGTTGGTATATCTTTATTGCCTGTCATCATTAAAATGATGAAATACAACTGAAAAAAATGTTCAGAGAAAGGTGTACAGAAGGAAGTCTGACATAGGTTGATAAAAGGAGGTGTGGCATGGAGCGGACAAATAAGTCTTTCTTGAACACTGTCAGTGTCAATATAGTAAGTAGCATGCATTGGTTGAAGAAAAGGGAAACCATATTTGGCCCAAAAGGGAGAAATAAAGAGTAGTTCTTCAGGCAATGCATAAACAAGCTGCAGCTGTCCTGGCTACATAATGTTGTGGATGATAAAAGTTACACAGGTTTATAAATAGTTAATTAGTGGTAAAAAAAAAAAAGTTGAAAAACACATTTGCGTAAAGTCACTGTAATGTCCCCCTGGAGCATCGTCTTCTCCAGGCTGAACAACCCCAACTCTCAGACTGTCTTCATAGTAGAGGTGCTCCAGCCCTCTAATCATCTTTGTGACTCTTCTCTGGCCCTGCTCCATCAGGTCCACATCCTTCTTGTGCTGGGGGCTCCAGAGCTGGACACAGTACTCCAGGTGAGGTATCACCAGAGCAGAGTAAAGGGGCAGAATCACCTCTCTCAATTTGCTGGCCATGCTTTTGATGCAGCCCAGGATTCAATCGGCTTTCTGGGCTGCTATTGCACATTGGTGGCTCAAGTCCAGCTTTTCATTTACTAGTACCTCCAAAGGACTGCTCTCTAGGATGTCATCTCCCAGCCTATATTGATAATGGTGGTTGCCCCAGCCCAGGTGCAGGACCCTGCACTTGGCCTTGTTGAACCTCATGAGGTTCACCTGAGCCCACCTCTCCAGCCTGTCTAGGTTCTTCTGGATGGCATCCCATCCCTCTGTCATGTCAACTACACCACCTAGCTTAGTATTGTCAGCAAACTTGTTGAGGGTGCACTCAATGACACTGTCTATGTCATCAATGAAGATATTAAACAACACTGGTCCCAGTACAGACCCTTGAAGGACACTACTTGTCACATATCCCCATCTGGACATTGAACCATTGACCACTACTCTCTGGGTGCAACCATCCAGCCAATTTCTTATCCACTGAACAGTCTACCCATTGAACCCATATCTCTCCAAGTTAGAAAGGAGGATGTTGTGGGGGACAGTGTCAAAGGCCGTGATGAAGTCAAGATAAATGATGTTCACACCTGTTCCCTTCTCCACTGATGCAGTTACTTCATTGTAGAAAGCCACCAGATTGGTTAGGGAGGACTTGCCCCTGGTAAAGCCATGCTGACTCTCTTGAATCACCTTCCTGTTCTCCATGTGCCTTAGCATATCTTCTAGGAGGATCTGTTCCGTGATCTTCCCCGGCATAGAGGTGATGCTGACAAGCTGGTAGTTCCCAGGGTCTTCCTTTCTACCCTTTTTAAAAATAGGTGTGATGTTTTCCTTCTTTCAGTCACTAGGGACCTCACCTGACTGACATGATTTTTCAAATAGTATGGACAGTGGCTTAGAAACTGCATCGGCCAATTCCTTCAGTACTCTGGATGCAACTCATTGGGTCCCATGCACTTGTGCATGTTAAGGTTCCTCAGGTATTCACAAACCTTGTCCCCACTGACTGTGGGAAGGACTTTGTCTTACTGGTCCCTTGAGAGCTGTGAGGAGAGAAGCTGCTATTGAAAACTGAGACAAAAAACAAAATACACAATTTTCATATAATGCATTGGCGATCCTTCTCAAGGAAATCCTCATGAAATTGTCTTTCCTGCCCCCATAGCATTTCTTTCATGAAAAATGAACACTTTTTTTTTTTACTCCTGCCTGGATTTATTTTCATTGCAAGTATTTTTAATTCTCTGTTACAATTAACCATAATATGATTAATGCCAGAGCAGACCGTGGCAGTACTAAGGAGGGGTGTGTGTGGTAAAAACGGAATGGCTGGAATGAAGCCATCTCCTGCCCTATGCTACAAAAATAATTAAAAAAACAAAAGTGGTTTGAACAGATGACTAAAAGCTGCCTGAGAAATAGCCAAGAAATGAATAGTGTATGATGTACAGTTTATATCTTAGTCTTACAAGGCATTGTAGTTTTTCAGCTCTGTTGGTGAAATAGGATGGAAACAGTCTACTAGTATAAGGAGGAAAGATCTCCATGTCTGAAGATCTCAAATGTTATTTGGGGCTGGCAGAAGGAAGAAGGGAAGCAAGCTAAGACTGAGAGGTAAAAAAAAAAAAAGAAAATCAAGATGTTTGTTAATCAAAGAACGTATTAGGTGCAATAATCTGAACATCTCAACCAAAAGTGTACGTATTAATTGGCCTGAAACAACAGTAATACTAAGGAGAAACCTTGAGTCTTAGGCAACAACTAGACATTAGAAGAACAAGGGAAAAAAAAAAAAGAAAAAATAAAAAATAGTGCTTTGCAGGTGTATTTGTCTTTTTTTCCACGATGTTGCAATGTTATTTGGTCTATTTCAGTGCTGGAAATTCTCTCAGCAGGTTGCAGATGGCTCAAGAACCCTAGTCACATGGGCATTGCAAGGAGACAATGAGGGCAGAAGCAAGCTATACTTCTAAATACATGGGCTAAAGGTAAAACATTCTTTGTCTCAACTTCTAATATGGGAATACTAAGAGAGATTTAAGTTTATGTGTTTATCTTCTGTAACAGTTTCTTTTGTGACAGAGCTTCTGGAAATCAATGGTAGATAGATGGTTGTGAGCAGTCTTTCTTCAGTTCCAACATACTGTGTCACATATCATGACTTGAAAGCTATCAAATGCATTGATAAAGTCAATTTGGTGACCATTTCTCAAATGATGGAAGATCAGTCTCACTTTGTGTATGGGTACATGTGTGTATGCTTCTGACTTGAAATGTAAGAAGAGCTGATTGAGAGTGATATGCATTTTGTAGAGGTGGTAGGGTTTTGGGGAACACGTTCATGAGGAAAATGCTTTTGACATATGCAGATTCTGAAAGATGCATGATGCACAGGTTGAAAAGATAACTGAAGAGAGGTAGACAATCTTTATTTTCCTCCTGAATGGTTTGTTTGTTAAACAGATGTGTTCAACCAAAGCTATATGATAATTCAGATTGAAATTGGCAACTTCCTTTGGGATTAAATAAATAAATAAGTTGTGTGAGACAGAAACTAGGAAAAAAAAAAAAAAGAACATTTTTCTTTCCTTTTTAAGATAAATGTTTGTAGTTTTCATAAAACACAAAAAGCAAAATAATAAAGCTGACAGAAATATTTTCAGGTTAAAGATGATTCTTTAAAAACAAAACCCAAAAATAATATTTGCAACTCTGCTATAAATTTTTTTGTGATAAGATAAAGGGTATCTGACTACAATAGATTCTTACATGATGTCCACTTCCTCCTGTGAGGTTAAGAATAATTTTATGTCTGTTTCAAGGTTTAGGAAAAAAAAGGACATGGTTAATAACACCATAAAGCATTGTTTAATGAAAGGATAAACTAATTTAAGCAGATCACGTTTTGTTAAAAGTTGCAAGTATATCATCACAATATGGATATCTTTCATTTACATAGTTCATAATCTTAGGTCAATTATTTATTTCCATGTAGAGCGAGAGAAACAAAATAAAATGGGAACCTAACAAGAGAATATGAGATACCAATTCAGTTTATCCATTTTACTTGCACTTAATAGAAAACACTTTATGGTCAGTATGATTCAGAATGCTTGAATACAATGCAAGTAATGAAATTTTTTATTTCTCTTGATTTAGCAGAACATTTTATTCTTCAAATCTCGCTAACAACTATTCTGTTGGCTGACTATCCATTGATCAACTTCAACAGTTCTGTAAAGTTTATTTAATTTTGTTGCCTGTGGTGATGATAAATAAAAAACAAACAAATAAACAAATATGATAGCTAAATACAGAAAAAACTTTTTCCTTTCAGTCTTGTTGTGTTATTTGTATTTATTAGGTAGTTGACTGGATTTATTTCTCTCAATGGAAAATATTTCTCAGAACAATTTTGAGTTAGAAAATACTTTCTGAAGATTACAGTATGTATTCTACAAACAGACAGAAAAAGTCTTAACAAAATATATCTGGGCAGCAAAATGATCTGAGATGATGAAGGAAAATTACACTGTTGTCAAAACACCATTCAGTATTTGACAGCATTTATTTTAATGGTAGAATAGAACAGCTTGTTTGACCAAAAGCTACAGAAACTTTTTAGCTATTTGACACATTATTTTTGCCATAAATCAGCTTTGAGTGAGCTGCCAATCATTTGAAAAAAGCAAATTTCACAGACAACAGCGAAAGTCAGTCCTTAAAGTCTTTCAAATCAAACTCTTCAGAACACATTTATTTGGGGAACCTGGTAGAAAGTTTCTTTATGTTCTGTATGCATAGGGAATGCAAGTACTAAAAAGGAATATATTGCTGAATTTGAAAAAAAAGAATCCCTGTCTTTCATGTTCAGTAACCTAAGTGTTTGGCAAGAGATTGACTTTATGAGGAGGTCTACTTTATTTGATCCACTAGGCCTCCCATGCTCTGCTGTGAAAAAATAGGAGGATTATTTGATTCATAAAGTCAGCCAGAAAGAGTATCCTTAGCACAGATACTGTACAAGGATACTGCAAACTTCTCTAGGAAGCCAGGCAGCTTCCTCTACAACTTGATTTAGCAGTTTAGTGCTACTATGCCTCAGCTTGGTCAGTGACATCACTGTTACAAAAAATCCTAAAAGAATGCAGAAAGTACTCGACAAGTTTCTCCCTTTATCCTTTTTTTTTTCACACTTCTGTTATTCAGCACTAAATATTCATTGTACAGTAATTTTCACAAAATATATACATAGCTATGTATGTGTGTCTGTGTATGGCAATAAATTTCTATACTGAAGTAAGAGAACAAAAAGATGTCCTCATAGTGCTTTCAGAGGATAGGCAGCCAGCAGATGAGAGGAACATAAGGTAATAATTAGAAATTACAAGCGGTAGGGTTGATAAACAGTGGGCACAGCTGTCTAGCTATTGTGAGCAGCAAGACAAAGCTATGTTTTAACAAATCACTTGGTTATGAAGATTTTAAGGAACTGGAAAGGAGGAAATATCACTTGGATAGACTGCCACTCTTGAAGAATAGAAGAAAGCAGGTATTTGTGGAAAATGGTCAATAAAGACAGGCATAAATCAGCAGTAAGTCCAGCAGATCAATGATAAAGAAGTCTAGAAAAAGTATTTATTCTTGAAATTGTTTACTGAGAAAATGACTTAGAACATGGTCTTCACTAGTGTGCTCATGGTCAGCTCAAAGTCAGGACACTCCAGAAGTCATTTTATTATGAATATATAAAGATTGTATGGAGAAGGACATACATAATGTTCCTAAAGATGCTGGCAAGAATTTGAGTGTTAGTTTAATATAGCAACAAACAAATAGTATATTAGTAAAGGTAATCAACTCTTCTTTTCCTCTACCTTCCCACCCTCCCACCTCCTCTCTTTCTTTCTCTTTCTTTCTTTCTGTCTTTCTGTCTTTCTGTCTTTCTGTCTTTCTGTCTTTCTCTTCTTTAAGTTGTTTTTGGGGTTGGTTGGTTGGTTGGTTGGTTTTTTTGTGGTTTGTTTTGGTTTGTTTTGGTTTTGTTGGTTTTGTTTTTTTGTTTTGTCTGTGTGTGTTTAAAAACCAGCTTATACTGCGAGCAAAGCACCAAGACATGTAGTTTTATTGTTTTTCTGAAGAGCATCAAGGTAGCTAGACTGTACATATAGCTCCAAAGTCTGTGCTTCTACACATCAGCACACCTGGCATCTGAGGATTACACCCTCTAGGCATCTGGGCAGGTTGTGTATGGCCCTCATAGGCAGTATTGGCCCTCATAGGCCACATAGGCAGTGTATGGCCCTCAAGCACTGTATCTGGCATGTCTGGGTGAGGGGCAGGGGCAGACCTAGCAAAACTATACATCCTGAATATTTCTGGAACTACATTGTAATATTTGCTGGGAAAGAGGAATGGCTTTATTCAAAGTCATAGGGTGTTGCATGAGGAAACAGAACTGGACACAGATGGATAACATCTTGTCCTGGCTTGAGTTAGAATAGAAGGAATTTTGTTCAGTGATTTTAGTTTTCAGCTCAGTCTCATCTAAATAACTGCACTTTCTGAAGTTAACGGCACATTTCTGCAGACAGTCTCTGCTTCTAGCAGTGATAACACTTCATGTTTAGAGTCACTGCCAAGGGTTGTGGTGGGCAGAAAGGCTCTTGCTTAGACTTGCTCCTGTGCAGTCCAAGGTCACTGTTCAGTCTTGTGCCTCATGTTGGGGTGCAATGAGTAAGAGGTAGCATCTGTGCCAAGACAGGAGAGGTGACCCTGAACTGAACAACAAGGGATTCCATCCCATGTACGTCTTATTCAGTATGAAGCTGAGATATTGCTAGCATCAAGATTCTTTTTCAATGGCCCGTGTCCTAGAACTCTATCCATTCTGCCTTTGATCATGATCCGGAATCCAGTTCTAGAATCCAGCTTCTGAATCTGGTTCCTGTCTACTGTTGACTCTAACTGGGACTTCCCCAGAGCCGGCTCCACAGCATCAGCGGGGACAGTGATGTAGTTGTCATTGGGGGGGTTGGGTTTGATACTGGTATTGTGTATATCTGTATATATTTCATTTTATTGTTATTATTGTAATTAAAACTGTTTTAGTTTTCTTTTCCAACCCATAACTCTAATTTATTCTCTTTCTCCTTCGCTTGGGAAGGGAGAAGGGTTAACAGAGAACATCTGTCACTTGCCTAGAGGGTGGCCCAACCCTAACCCTTGACACATCTAAAATGTGTTAAGTGGCAACAATTTGTGTAAATAAATGTGTTCACAGAAATGAAGACAGAATTTCTATTCCATTGGATATTTTAATGCTTCAAATTGACTTTTAGTTCAAATTGCAAGAAAATGTCCACATTTTCCATTGAAAAGCAATTCTGAAATACTGAAACCAATAATTTTGTATAATTTTGTGTCACTTTGATAAGATGAACCCTAATCAAATATATGACGTTAAATAAAATAATGAAATATTATATCATGAATGTCAAGATAAAGCATTTAACTGGCAAAACTGGAAAAGCACATTTTAACAAAAGCAAAATGTAATACTAGGACCTTCTTTTTTTGTTTTTTTTTTTTTTGTAAACAATGTTGACATTCAAATCAGCCTTAACCCATGGAATATTTTTATTGCAGTTAAAGCAGTTTTTCCATTAGAAAATTTTATTTTAAATTTTTAGATAAGTTCTACACAAATTTATAAATTTTTGTATTTAGGGAAACAAATTACAAACTTTGAAGAATTTTCAATCAGTAAGTTAATAAAATATAATTTCTTAAATATGATATTTGTTTGTATTCATATTTCCTGCAATTCTCAATATTTATATATGTGCAGTATTAATGACTGAGGTAAATTGCCTTTGAACAGATATCCTATAGCAGCAAGTTTTCCATTAGGTCAAGTAATAAACATTTTAAAATAAAAGAAGATGACATCTACAATACTTTGTCGTATATCATCAGTAGCATCTACTCCTTTAAATCATAGAATCATGGAATCATATAATGGATTGAGTTGGATAGGACCTTAAAGATCACCTAGTTCCATCCCCTTCTGTCATGTTCAAGGACACCTCCCACCCTTCTTTATAGGATATTGACCCTAAAAAGAGAAGACTTTTTGTTTGCTGCTTTAAGTAAAAGTATTTTTATGAGTGTTAAGTTAGTAATTGGCTTTCATTTAATTCTGATGTTTTGGGGTTTTCCCCATCTCCTTTTTTAACTTTCATAGAAAATACAAAACTGTCATGATTTGACTGTAGGAACTGGTAAATTACTTTGGTGGGTATACCTTTTGTAAATTTGCAATCAGAGATATTTTTCTTAATACAAACTTTTTCAGAGTTCTCACAGCATTCTTAGCTTAGGAAGATTTAACATTCTCAGAAAGAACAAATCTTGTGAAGTGCTTCATTTCATAAATGGGTGAAATGGCTTTCTATCAGTTTAATACAGTCCTATCTTTACAGTACTACTTATAGCATCAGAAGTATTAAGGAAATATTACAGTCATGATGGAGGTGTCTTTTTCAGAAATGTGTAAGGGAGGATACAGTTCAATTTCTTTAACAGAATGTAGCTGGAATCATGAAAATATATGCTATCCTCAGTTACGAGATTGTGAAATGGTGCTAACAGATTCAAATCCTAATCAAATGATTTCTGCCACCTTTCACCGTTGGCAAAATGTAAATAGAATTGTTAAAAGAACAGGGGGGGAGGCAGTGAAATATTACAACTCACTTATATGTGATTTCTGTGATTCATGACATGTGCTAGCAGTCAGAAAAAGCAAAAAATGCTACCAAATGCTAAAATGCCTGACAAACATTATTGTTAAATAGGGGATGTGGGAATTGTCTCACAACAAAAGACTGCTTTTTTTGAAGTATAGTTTTTTTTTTTCTACTCGCCCTGTCATCATTTTTCTATGTGAATTGTAATATTTCACAAATTTTTCGGAGGCAGTCTCCAGGGTGGCAACAGCAATGGACACAAAATTGGATCCCCTGGAATGATAATTGAACATTTGTGTTTGAAGCATAATTAGGTTGGTGTTGCTCAGAGTTGTATTCAATATGTGGATGAGACAATGTATTCCATCTGTGAACCCAAAAATATTTGCAAACGGATCTTCAAAATATGCAGCAAAAATAACAGATGAGAACTGAGTGGGATGTTGTAAACAAAGGTGGACTTAGACAAGAGACATTTTTTTGAGAACAAATGCAATAAATTCTCTGGCTTGTTTCTTACCCTAAGAATTTGTTCCTTCCTCAATTATGGGAGGAGAAGAACACATGATATGAAATTTCTGAAATCAACTGAGAGCCAAATCTTGGCCTACTATATACAAAAAAAGAGGGAATGCTTGATGCAGACTCATAATGACTGTACAGGTTAGGTCTACATTTCCTAATAGGGGCAACCAACAGTCTACATATTCATGACTTACCTTGTAAAAATGACAAAAACAATGTTGAAATGGAGCACTATTAATAGGAGTGATGGGGCAAGCAGGAAACTGTGAAGATGTCCATTTGGTCTAAAAAAGGAAATTTTGAATGATTCCTAGCAGAAAGGACAAGGAAGGCTGGAATTGTTGCTGTCAGGAGTTAAAGGGTTATAAAAAGGCACTGAACATCAAGGATGAACGGCATCATCCCAAATACTGAAACGCCGTTAGTTGTGCTAGAATCTGGAGTAAATTCACATGCTTAGAAATACACAAATTAGCTTAGAGAATTAAGTCTTCTAATCTGACCTCTGTAAATTGATCATTCATATCGCTCCTACTTTTCTGCAAGTACAAAATCGTACATGCCTCTACACTTTTGGATCTACTCACTTTTAAGAATACAGTTTGCTAAATAACTCTGGACTCTCTACAAGTTTGTCATGGTTTAGGGTCAGGGTGGCCCCTTAGACCTATAACAGACAATCTCTGTTAAACCCCTCCCTCCCTAAGGGGAATAAGGAAGAGAGATTTAACAATTAGAGAAGGAAACTATAACAGCTTTAATGAAAATGAAAATACTACTAATAAAAATGGAATATATACAAATATGTACAAAACCAGTATTGAACCCAATCCCTCCCCGGATGGTAATTACATCACCATCACCACTGATGTTGTGGAGCAGGCACCAGGGGGAGTCCCAGCCTGGGCCCAGAAGCAGATGGGAGTTGTGTTCAGGAGCTGAATTCTGGTACCCAATTCAGGAACATACACAGATTGGGATGGAAGGCAGAACAGACAGAGTCCTCCTTGGATGCTCTGAGGAAGGAACCAAAACAAGACCTGAGCCAAGACAAGCAAAGCTGGCAAAGCAGTCTAAGAGGGGAGAAGAGCCCGGGAGCCTCCAGAGAGAGCTACAGACCCTCCAGATCCCTCAGCTTTATACTGAATATGACAACTATGGGATAGGATCCCTCGTTGGTCAGTTTGGGGATCACCTGCCTTGTCCACTCCTCCCTGCAGGTGTGGCCTTTCACTTTCCTGCATCAACCAGTGTGGTACACAAGGCAGTGGCCTTGATCTGCACACCTTAGTAGTAACTCTAAACATGGGGTGTTACCACTGCCAGCAGCAGACGCTGTCTGTGCAAACAGCCTGCTGACTTTAGACAGTGCAGGGAGTTAGAAGAACTGACCTGAAAAGTAAAATCACTGAACAGAATTAGTTCTGTTCTCACTAAGCCAGGACAAAGTTCAAAGCTCAGCAAAAATTTTTTTTTCTACTGAAATAAGGCCCAAGTTACTAGCTGGATGTCATACTGTATGCAACACTACATTTTTAAAACTAATTTTTCTCTCATCCAGTCAAATTTATATTTATCAATGTGTGTACATAATGAATGTGGGGTTTTTTTCTTTGTCAGTTTTGGAGACATGCCATTATTCCCTGCTGTCTACGTCAGGATCACTGTGACTTTGAGAATGACAGCACTTGATGCTGTACATTAGTTTCATTAATGGCATAGTGCTGAAGTAGTTTCTGTATAGGAGACTTTTAGGTAGTTTGTTTGTTTAATATTCTATGTTCTATTTTTCATATATAGGTATGAGGAAAAGCTAAAAGGAACAGATTATACAGCCATTAAAGCCAAGAAAAAACCCTCCTTTCATCAAGTTAACACATGACAAACACAGAGCAAGTACAAGGACTAAAACCCCAAGTGAGGATATAAGACATAATATGTACTAAGACAAAATATAATGTTTCGGAAGCAAAGTATTATCTTAATACAACAATACCAATTAAGCAGCAACTGAGTTCCTTTTGATGTGAGGTGAATGTCATAATAGACATTGTGGGCTTGATCCTGTGAAGTTCTAAGCAGCCCACCTCCTGTTGATTAGTGCTCAACATCTTACAGAATCTGACTCTTGGGGAAGGTTTTCAAAGGCATCAATACCAGCTTGGTGCCTAACAGCTACTGACTTACAAAGAATGGGATTTGGGCTTCTGACTGGCATTTGTGCCTTTGAAAACCTCCCTTCTGAGGTTAGGCAATGCTAAACAGCACTAGTATGTCTACAAAAGAAATTAAATTCTTTCTAGCTCCCATTAATTCTTAAACTCCATTTCTGTTAAGGGTCTCTGCTGTAACTTACAGGAATACATATTTTTTTTGGCCGTCAGCGTATGCAAAATGCTTATTTCTCCTCTTGTTATTTACCGTGCCATCTGGCATTATGTTTAAGATGGAAGTGAATTTAAAACCAACCTATTATTAAAAATATCTTTGACCTTGAAATGCTCCATAGCTCCATGACCTCATTACTTGAAATTTGGTGTTGGATATCCAGAATTTTAGAAACTTGAATGAGGAATATGCACTGGAATTGAGTTTATACATTATTTATTTTCATTTTAGCAGAATGTGTTCTTTAATGAAAATGTAAAACTAAAAAATCTAAATAAATAATAAATGATTAATGAGTAAATTTTAAATTTAGATTTCATCAGTTCATAGTAAGCTTTTTTTAAAGAGGAAAAGTATCTTATTCTTATCTAGAGATACTTATGCTTCAATTAAATTGTAATGTCTCTATAGTGTAATCACTACAGAAAATAAAATCCAGATCTAGGTAGCAAATGATGGGAAACACATGTGAACAATTTTTAATTTAAGTATACAGAACTGATAGCTTTACATCTTGTTTTTATTAAGATAAAATGACTATGTTCATTATACTTGATGAAAATCCCTTATTGTGAAAGCCTATACAAAGCTCTTTTCCCTTGAAAAGGGGTGAATCAAACAACAGCAACTATGATCTACTTTCCAGTATTCAATTTGCAAAAGTTTTCTTTCTTTAAGCTTTTCCTTAAGGCTGTGTTATAGCTTTCATTTTTCCTCCTTCTCTATTTCTTTGTCATAAACACCACCATAGTTTTTCCAGAAACAAAGTCTGAGGGGAAAAAAGGATACTATTTGCTGGCACATGCCTCTCTTTTGGGGTTTAAAGAATCCCAGTAACAGAGATTGAGGTTATTATTGTTTCAGATGAAGCAACCATATATGGGATTTGAATTATTGGACATATTTTTCCTGAATCAAAGATGGGCATTGGATCCCTCAGTTTATACAGTTTTAAGTCACTATGTGATGTGGATAAAGAAGGGCACTTAATTATCTGTAGCACAAACAATTTGTAGGCCAAGTGGAATATATTTCTCTATGAAATTGTGAAAACCAAGCCTAATCCTTAGAAAGAGGCCTGTCCTAATCCATTCTTTGTGAAATCAAACCTAATACAGTCCTAGAATAAATCCAACATCACGAGACAGAGATCATGGCAGGGATTAATGCTGTGTAAATAACAGATTCTTCAACTGAGTGGAAAGGAAAAACAACCACAAAAAATCCTACTGGGGGAGTCTCAGATGAAATATTTCATGCAGTTCTCCTGACTGATTTAATTATCCTATATGACATAATTAAACCAGCGAAGAATCTATCAACATAGTGACAGTGTTCTCTGTGCTTTGAAGGAAGGGAAGTGTTCACTTCTTCCAATGCCAGTTCTGTGATTAGGATAAAAAAGAATTAAAAAGTCATTAGGAAGTACATATGGTCTTACAATCGGAATTGTACCTGAAAAAAATGGACATTTTAACCTGAAAAACTCTACCATGAAATCTGCATTGTCAATAAGTTACTACATTCTGAAAATTTAAGTTGGCGAAAAAATTAGAAAGAGGATTTTTTTGTTATCCTAAATGTTCTTCCATGTCTAATATTTTCAGTAAATTCCTGCAAAAGGAACATACAAACAGACCTTTGGACCCATACTGGCTCACAAGAGATGAGTGCTTTGTCATGGAACAAATTATAGTAATTTGTAACAACAAAATACAGTAATTATCAAGGGGAAATCCTTAGAAAGTTATCACAGGACAGATTTTATTGGATGAATGCCTTTGGTAACTAATTTAGGGATGCTTGTATTGACAGGGATTTTTTAATGCATTATTAATAACAGTAAAAGCCAAGTTGTCTTGAATTTTATTCCTAACCATTTATCCTATAAGTTAGTTTTCATGTTATATACTTATTGTTAGTTCCCCACAGAACTATATATTTTTAATTAGGTTGTGATTATAATTTAGTGTACATTATGATATGATTCATAGCATTTAAGCAGAGGAAGAGAAAATGTGTAGGCCATAACTATTTACTGAAGTTTTTTGTTTACAGTATTTGTTGAATTTATAATGAAGACTACAAGGATGTATGGAAGCCACATTGGCTGGATGTAGTTGCATATTTAACGTTTGGAAGTATACATTTGGAATCAAACACCTCAAACACATGGGAATATCTTCCCTTTTATTTTCTTAACTACAAGCTTTGCCTTTCAGATATGGTTTTCATAAAAGTCTCATTTATAATTAGATTAAGGTTTAGTAGTCATTATAAACATATTATAGATATGCGTTGCATTTCTTATTGAGGGCTGTAAAAGATCTCAGGGTGAGATACTGTAGACAGCCATGACTATGAGCATAGTATTGACTTCTTTATCTCTGCAATATTCAGTTAAAGACTTATGACTTCTTTAGGGAGGCAGATGTGTCTTTTTCTGTTAGCTGGGGGGAGGTGGAGAGGTTGAAGAAGATGAAAAACAGACATTTTTTGATGGGAGCAATTA